>BQMI01000566.1:0-110983 GCA_026005395.1 Asobara japonica | reverse complement strand
TCCGTACCCTGTGATGAAACAGACTATGGTATTGAAGCCATTGACGCAATATGAGGGCTCTCCCAAAACGTACAAAGCTATTGGAAATTTAATGAATGAATTCCATCGTAAAAGCACAACAATGTCGTATGAAGCAATTCTTGAGAAATTGAACATGACCGAAGAAGAGTATATTCTAGCGATTCGAAGTACTTTGCAGCGACCTCGTGTTTTTTTGAAGAGATCAAGTCTCGAAGTAAGTATTAATCCATACAACGAGGGCATCCTCCAATTATTTGAATGCAATATGGATCTACAAGTCATAATCGATGAGTATGCATTATTGAGCTACGTAACTGATTATGTGAGTAAGGTCGAAGGCGGATTACCAAAATTACTAAGAGAAGCCGCCTTAGACTGTGATAAAGAGAATATTAGTATAAAAGAAAAATTGCGGAAAATTATAAACGTATTTTTGAATAGCAATCTCATGTCAGCTCAGGAAGCAGCATATCATATTGTGCAATTATCCCTATCGAAATCAAGCAGAAAAACGGTATTTATCAATACGAGTCCAATAGCTGAACGCGTATTAATGTTAAAATTTGATCAGGACTTGAAAAGACTTGCTGGAGATTCCACAGAAATATACATGGATGATGTATTTGAGAAATACAGGAAGCAACAAAATAATTTAGAAGTCGTGTGTCTGGCTGACTATGTGGCAAATTACCAACAATCAAAAAAGCAACAGCAAGGAGATGATTTTGACGATGATGCTGATGACAACGCAGAGAATGACACCGATACGAATGCTCACAAACGTCGTCAAAAGGCAGCAATAATTAGGTATCGAAGATATCGTTTGAAACAAGATCCTGCCAATTATTATCGAGAAAAAATATTATTATTCATGCCTTGGCGGAATGAAGAACGTGAAGTTGAGAATGTCGATTATGAAGAAGTATATAAAAAAAATATAAAAGTGATAGAAGAGAATCAAGCTAAGTTTGCTGTTATAAGTGACGAAACCATCGATGATTTAATAGAGCAAATTGAAAAAGATAATGAAGCGAAAGGACAAGAAGACTTGGCTTCTGAGAAAAATTCAATTTCAAAAGATGTTGACATCATTCAACAAGGTGGTGGAGATGGGAATGCGAATAAGCAGGCTACAAAGACTGTCCAAAAAAACAGATTTACGTGCCCGACACGAGTTAAAGAAGATACACTCTATGATATGATGAAATCATTAAATTCCAAGCAAAAAGAATTTGCACTGCACATATTACACTGCTATAAGATTGGTCAAGTACCCTTCAAAATATTCTTGAGCGGTGCGGCTGGTGTTGGAAAGAGCATGGTGATTAATACACTATATCAGTTAATCACAAATTATTTCGATAACTTACCTGGTGGAAATATGGATAAAATTATTGTAGTGCTATGTGCACCATCAGGTAAAGCAGCATTTCTTATCAACGGCGTCACATTACATTCTGCATTTGTATTACCTTGTGACAAGTTTCGAAGCACTACTTTAGTGGATTTATCGAGCGATTTGGCTAACACCATTCGAGAAAAATTATGAAAAGCGGAATTGCTGATAATCGATGGAGTTTCAATGGTTGGTTCCAGAACACTTGGCTACGTAGATACACGATTGAGACAAATTAAAGGTATAAATAAACCATTTGGGGATATGTCCGTGATAGTTGTAGGTGATTTGAATCAATTGGCTCCTGTCAAAGATGTATCTATATTCGAAGTTTCGAAAACAAATCCAATGAGTGCTTTCATGAGTGTCAATCCTTTGTGGGCCGATTTCGAATTTTATGAATTGACTGAAATAATGCGACAAAAAGATGATGTACCATTTTTGAATGCATTCAATCATTTGGCACTCGGTGAAATGACTGAAGATGATGTGAAATTGATAAAGTCGAGAGAAAAAGAAAAAGAGATTGATGTGCCTTTGACAGCCATACGATTGTATGCCACCAACAAAAACGTAAAAATCTATAATGCTGAAAGAATTACACGAAGCAGTAGGGAATTAATTATATCTACAGCAGAAAATACTTTCCCCAAAGATTTTGATAAACAAGCTCGAAAATTTCTTCAAAAAATGCAGAAGAAGGAGGAGAGTTCATATGACTTACAAGATAAGGTGGAACTTAAAATCGATATCAGATATATGATAATAAATAATATGGATGTAGAAGATGGTTTAGTGAATGGAGCATGTGGTATACTGAAATTCATCACGTTCAGAGAGAATACTACGATTCCATCGATTCTATGGCTAGATTTCCAAATTCCAAGAGTTGGTATGAAAGCTCGCAGAAACTTCCACGATTATATGAAGAGAGAGAATATTGATGGCAATTTAACACCGATACAACGAATTTCTATTCGAGTAGATATGACTGACAGCTGTAAATATCAAATCGTTAGAAATCAGTTCCCGGTCATTGCCGCTGAAGCAATGACTATTCATAAAAGTCAAGGACAAACATGCAATGAGATATGCTTGGATTTTACAAAAGAAGAAAGAAGATCAAACCAATTATTATACGTTGCATTGAGCCGCGTTACTAAATTGAGCGGTTTATATATCCTAGGCAAATTTAAAGTACCTAAAGCTAAGCGAACTAATAAGTCGTCCACAACACCTGTTTTGCGTGAATTGAATCGATTGAGAAACACGAGACAATTGAAATTATCATTTGATGATTTAAAACTCTGCAACGGTTTGAAGATTATATATCAAAATGTTGGCACTCTGAAAACGAAATTGGCTCATATAATTGCGGATAACTGGTACCATCGTGCAGATGTACTGATCTTTAGTGAAACATTGACGCATCATAATGATACATTAGGTATTGAGAATTATAAAATTGTGTTCCGGTCGGATTATGATCATACTAGTCGCGGATTGATATGTTATGTAAAAGACCGATTAGAAGTTTTGAATGTTGTGGATGCAAGTGAGTTCACTACCACAGCTAGCGTTCAGTTATTTGTGGTGAAATTATCACAACACTATTTAATTTCTGGCTACAAATCGCCGAAAACTACAAAAGGCATGTTCGAAAAAATTTTCGAGCAAGTGATGACTGGGATTCCGAATGAAGCCAATAAAGTTCTACTCGGAGACTTCAATTACAATATTCTTGATAATAATGATGGACAAAATATATATTTGGTTGACTATCTGAAAAGTTATCAGCTCCAAACAAAATTACCAAAAAATATTTCGACGACCAACTTGAACACCCAAATAGATGTGATCTTTTCGAACTTTAATAATGTTGTAGCTGGAGTTTATGAAACTTATTTTAGTTATCATAAACCAATCTATGCCATGTTCCAGGAAAAAGCGACAATGACAAGTGAGCAGGAAATTACCCGCGAACTTGAATGTAAAAGTGGTCAGATACATAGCGTGAAAGAAAGTGATGATGAGAGAAAGGACCATGCAGAACAATATATACTGATTGAAGATCACAGCCATAGCGGAAATGGTCCTAATCTTGATGAACCCATGCGAGTTCGTCAAAATGATGATTATGAATATGCTATATCGGAAGAGGAATGTAGGAATGTCACGAAACGCCAATTCCATTTGCGATGCCACGAGATCAATTTTTTCCATGAAATACTTAATAGAGCATCAATTAATCGCGGTGCATTCAATAATGCACAGGACACAGGCTTCATGCAGTATTTTGTCCGCAATTTGATAGCAATTGACGAATACGCTAGTAATATTCAAATAGTTTATAGTGGTTCCATAGGAAATAATGCCATAGGACATTGGATATGCACAAAGTATGATGGAAGTAGAAATCTTCATGTCTACGATAGTATGAATGGTGGAAATTTGCAGGAAGATCAAACTCATTATTTGAATGCATTATATCCATTCCAGAAAAATATAATATATCATAAATTTCATATGTGGCATATTTGCAATTTGCTTCGCAACTATGTTGTATCATGGTGAAGATCCAAGCAGACCCAAACAGACTCGTTACGATCCATGCTTAATGCGGAACCATGTGTCGACGATTCTTTTGAATCGAGAGGTGTTACGTTTTCCAGCAGAACGTTCTTTACAGAACACAATTTGAAAACAAAAAATAATCATTATACAATCGTCACATACGGGAAAGTATATGATGGAGGGGCCTGTGTCCAAAAGTTGTACCTCACGCTCATGGGCGAGGTTGGGGCTCATGAGATGCCTTTTTGAAATATAGGTTTCTCCGCATAGTTGGTTGTTAATGTTCCGATCCAAAAAGGAAAAATAAATTCAAAAATCTCAAAAAGTAAAAGTAGCAGATTCCTAGCTCTGCAATGTATGATCTCGGACAATATTCTTATTAATTTTTTTGAAACTAGAATATGTGCGTAGAACTGATTAGAGCTGATCTTCTAGCTCTTGCGTCTCTCGGGCGCGCGCACAGCACCCGTCCTTCTGTTGTATGCAAAAAGCAACCGCGCTCTGAAAAATTCCCCTCACTCCGATACTGGTGTCACGGCTCATATATTTTACGGCAATAACTTCAATAATGAAGTGCAAAAATTTTATGATACTTTTAGGTTTTAACGTTATCATCATCAAAAATTTTTGTATGTATGTATGCTCGTTGAAGGAAATTTTGTCGAAAGCTGTCTATACTAATGATTACACCGATTCCAGTTTATAACTTGAAAACTGACACAGCCCTAACCGTTTATTCATACGGAAAAGAAATCGGGAAGTTATTGGTTTGACCCCTAGAGGGTCACACTCTCATCCTGTTTTTTTCAGAATTCACATAATTAAGGGGGTACGGTTGTTTAAAGAATTTACGTATGTGATCCGTGAACGAATGAAGCCATCGAAATGATTAAAGTCGTAATCGCAACGTTCTCATGCAACGCAGAGGAGGTTGCATTTTGACTGAAATTAGTCGAGTGTATACATTGTTATCAAAATTTTTAATTGTCTATAACACTCTACTGTGTAAAATATCAGAGCTAGCGTGAAATTTATAAGACCAAAGTTATTTTACATGAAAAAACACAAGTTTTATGTCGAATGAATTTTTTTCACCACCACCACTACCGCCATCACCATTTTTAGAAATGCAAAAAGAAAAAAAATCAAATTGTCGGCTATATATGATTGTTAAAACCGGAGTTTGCTGCGACTCAGATTTGTTTAAATTTCCCAATATGTTAAATTTCAATCAAGTCGTTGCAATTATCGTTTTTTCTTGAAAAACATTACAAGACAACTCTTAATAATCTCGCTTAAATACTGAGATATTTTTGGGGAATGATAGTACAGTCGAATTGGACTTGTCTCCTTCGACTACGTCATGACATAATTGGCATTATAGATTTTATGAAACATCACTGGAACACTTTCTCGAAGTTAACAACATTGTCTATGAAAAAATCGTGTACTATTCTCACTCACTATTAAGGTCTTACTATTTTATAGGAATTTGAAACCTGCATTAGAGTATTCATTGAAATTATTATTTTTGTCTATTTAGTTACGGAAGAGGCGGTCGTGTAGAAAGAAGAGGAGCGGAACCAGGAAGAGATGCAGGAGGAGCAGGAAGAGGAGGAGGAGGAGGAGTTGTCTTCAACTTCTACTGTAAAAAATAACTCTGATGGAACATAGTGAGTTCACCTGATTATGCATAAACTGTTATCGTATTCGTGACCAGCGACCTCGAAAATACAGAATTCCATCATAAAATCGGTTTAACCTCTTGGAGATCACAGGAGAGCCCCTACTCTACGGAATAACAAAACAGTCGAATTTTTTTAACCCAACGAGCAATTTTACCATCTTGAGATTTAGTCGAAAAAAAACGTTATATTTTAGTACGCTTTTGTGACTTTCTTCAGATTTTTTTAGTTTTGTGTAGTTTTTAAACGTTTTTAGTCAATAAAAACGTAATTGATCGTCGAAAAAATTAAGAAAAATTGAGAGTAGTCCTTTCAAGGAGATAAACTGTATAAAAACATCGCCATGGAAATCTAAGGGGGTAAAGTCAAAAGTTGGTCGAGAATGCATTTGTTGAGTATGTTTGACAATAAGGTCATTATTCCATTTCCGACTTTCACTAATCCTTCCTCCAAAGTTAAGAGTAGCGACCGGAAAACCGGACTTGAGAATCAGAGACTGGAATATGGAAAACCTATAATCGCCAATAAAGAAAATATCCCAGCACATAATCACCAAACCATGGTATGCAATGCAGATATCCAAAAGAAGACAAATATTGGACCACCGAATTTCTGTCAGTTCAAAAACAATTGAACTTGGTTGACTGTGGAGTATTCGCTATAGCATTTGCGGTATCTTTGTTATTTCGACAAAAACCAGAATGTATTGAATATGATTATTCGTTGATGCGTCAACACCTGATTACAATGTTTCAAACGATGGACATTACCCTATTTCCTCATACCTCCAAGTTCAAACTACCACCCATGATACCTCTGAATGAGATTCGAAAGAAAGAACTGGTGGCATATAGGCAACGTTGTCACAGAGCCAAATCGTATGAAATCATGTCAAAGAACGCAGATGCTCCTTCCTTTGTTGATCATGCAATCTCCGATAATACGGCCGTGAATTCTGCACAAAATCAGCCAGTATCGTCATACATAAACATATGTCCAATGGGGCATGAAGCCACTAAAATGGAAAAGTCTTGCACATTCATTGACAATCGTCTCTTCAAAAGAGAATCTTCAGATGGACTTACCACCGAGAATAATCCTAATATAAATAAAAGAAAAATTGAATTCGATGTAAAATTTCGAGATTCCATCAAAAAGGTAAATAAAACAAAATGGGACATGAAAAGGAAAACTGCTCTGTCCATAAAACCGAAAACGACTACAACAGACACATCTACAAGAATTGCATGGGAGAATATACCGTTAAAATGTTTATCAGATCAGTGCATAGAAGAATTGACGGAATAAGTTTGCGAAATGGATAAAAAAAGTGTTGCCGAAAGTAAATTAGAAGCTCAACGGATAATGAAATGGTGTATGGAACAACGAAAGAAATATCTAAAAGATTTGAATCGTATATCTGATAATTTGCGAAAGCATGCAGATTATCATCTAACTCAAGTGAATAATAATACAGCTGAGAAAAAAGTACTTAATTTGTGTGTCAGATCGAAGCATACAGCATCCTCAGAGTCATATTTTTGTGAAATGATATATACGTTCAGAATTCCGAGGGAGTTCAGGATAGAAATGAATTCGAAAGGACAAGCGATGAACATCGTCCCCTTGAGAAAAAATAGCAGAAATTGTAAACAATGGGTATGTGGAGAGTACTGTCGACTTCCACAGAATGATCAAATATTGGAAGATTATAAAGAATACCTCGAAAGTTTAGCCATGCAAAAATTACGCAAGTTTCAAGATTTCTTGGAACGCTGTTTTCTGAGACATTCCGAAGATAAAAAAGGACAGCCGGTTCACTGTTACCTGACTAAAAATCCATGCAAGTCACCATTTTGTTGTGTGGAATTATTAGCCTCTCATTTCCAAAAGTGAGAAATATTGAAAGACTTTTATATAACCTCCAGAAAACATTGAAAAAATTGAAAGACTTAGACAATGCTCTAGAGGATAAAACATTTGCTCGCATTGCGAGGAGTGGCAAATGATATGAAAAAATATGGACAATCTTTCGAGAGCCGTACGAACGCGAATGTGGATGAAGATGACATACAAAGCAAATATAGGAGTGCATTTATAGCCTTAAATGAACGCGGCACCGCTGAATTTGTCTGTATTTCTTGTCAGAAATTGCATCCTAAGAGTTATGTCCGAAAGCTTGACCGGTTACGTACTACGATTAAATTAAACTGTTGGGATGTTTTGCAAAGATTGGTGGAAAAAGAACTATCATGTGTGAGTGAATATGTATGTAGTTATTGCCTAGAAAAATTTCGCAATCATAAGTTGCCGCCGACTTGTATATTGAACAATCATGATGTAGGTAATGTTCCCGAAGAGATACGTAGTTTGAATGATTATGAAAGAATTCTGATTCAAAGAGCGAAAGTCTTTCAGGTGGTGCAACGAACAGGAACTGTTCAAAAAAAAAAACTTACCACATTCCAAACGATTCCAGAAGCTGGTAGGTCAAACATTCCATGTACCTATAGAGGAAACACTCGGTAAGATTGCGCCAACGACGGATCCCATCAATAACCTTCATATATTGATTCGGGGTCTGCCTTCTAAAAATAAGGTGGTTTGGCAAAAGCTGGTCGATTTGGAGAAAGTGTTTAGAGCTTTGGGGTGGTTGCAGTGTAATAATCCATTATATGCTTATATTGAATTGCCCGAATCGGACAGAATTTACTGGATTTGTTAAAGGATGATAACGTCGAGTACGCAATTGATGCGGAAGCCAGCAATATTGAAGATGATGAGGACGTTCAAAACGCAGATATAGATGATACGAGCGAAGGAAATAAAGATACTAAAAGTGCGGATCTCCTCCTTCATATGAATAAAGTTGAATCGTTAGATGAGAAAACTAAAACCAGAGATGCGTCAGATTTACAAGCTCCATGTAATTGTGAAGTGCAAATCGACGACGAATGTGTTCAAGCAAATAAAGACCCTGGTTTGAAAGCATCTCCCATGGTAACTCAAGTTTTGGACCCTGCATCACACTTCGCACAGTATACAATTTATCCCATGCATGATAAGCGAATTAATGTCACGGCATGTAAGTTATATCAAATGAAGAAAGTTCGTGATGTTCCACTGCAATAGAACATGAAAAAATTGGATTTACTGTGTTTTCCCGATTTATATCCCTATGGAGAAAACGGGCAATGGGAGGAACGTAATGAACGTATTACAGATCAGGAGTATATCAAAATGAGACTCTGCTCAAGAACAGCACGATTTCGTGTAAATCAGCAATATTTGTTTTATTTGTTGAACAATACTATGTTCAGACAATTGAACAGTGGTATCTATGCGACTCTAAATGTTACAAAGGTACATCAAAAGTACACAGCTGGAAGCGATTTGGAGGGGATTCGAAAAGGCAACGTAGAAAGCAATATGAATACCATTTTCGAACGGCTCCGCGATTCTGAGCAATACTGGCGAAGACCTCGAAATAATCTGATGTGCATGGCTAGATATTATGGACCTGCTACATGGTTTTTCACATTGTCTCCCGCAGAATGGCTTTGGCAAGATTTAATATCATATATTCGACGAACCAATATTCCTTTTTTGAACAAATTATCTGATGGAGAAGTCATTGCAGCAGATCCAGTATCAGTATCTCGATTCATTGACGTGAAATTTCATGCCATGCTTGATTTTATAAGATCAGATAGTCATCCTATTGGCGAGCTTGTGCACTACTTGTGGCGAAGGGAATATCAAGGACGCGGCATTCAACACTTCCACTTATTAATATGGGTTAAAGATGCGCCTATTATTGGTCGACACACTAATGAAGAAGTGGCAAATCTTATTATGACATATGTTTCATGTACAACACCCGATCCAAAAATTTCACCGACTTTACATCGAAGAGTTGTAACGCATCAAAATCATAAACACAATAGTTATTGCTTGAGGTCCCGGAAAGAAAAATCTGGGAAAAGCACAGCGAATATCGCTTCGGTTTTCCACGTACGGTAACTGACACATTTATATTGCATGATCCTGCAAAGTCGATCGCTGCTCGAAAAAGACTAAAAACTAAATCTAGATTGTATGATCTTCCCCGAGCGGAGAAAGAAACTAATACCAATGATTACAATCCTGCCATTTTTCTCGCATGGGAGGGGACTATGGATATTCAATTTATTGGAGAAGACTCAGCGCTTTTAACGCAATATTGTACCAAATATTCAACGAAGTATGAAACGTCAAAATCAACAACAGTGATCCAGGACGCCACATCGACGAAAACTGTGCGACAAAAAATGTGGAATATAGGCATACGTGGTCTTCACAACCGAGAAATTGGAACTCCAGAGGCTGCTGATACGCTACTGTCAATTTCATTATATGGGACTTATCCTGACACCACCATCAGGTGGTTAGATGTAAGAGCTGGTCGAAACCGAAAAGTGAAGACACACGATGAAATATTGAAACTCGAAAAGGACTCTACCGATATTTTTTGTCCATCGTTGATTGATGATCATTATTCTAATCGACGTAAAGAACTTGAGTCAAAATCTTTGTTTGAATTCGGTACATGGTACGATATCGTCAAAACGAAACCAAAAAACTCATATGTTGAATGCTCCGTACTGAGTTTTTCTTCTATCTTCTATCTTCTATCTTCTATCTTCTATCTTCTATCTATCTATCTATCTATCTATCTATCTATCTATCTATCTATCTATCTATCTATCTATCTATCGATCTATCTATCTATCTATCTATCTATCTATCTATCTATCTATCGATAAACTCGAAAATGAGTCGACCGATTTAAACGATTTTTTTTTATTTTATTCCTTTGATCATATATGTGGTCAGAAAGTAAAAAAAATTACAGTAAATATGGAAGCAATGGTAAATAAATCCGATTTTGTATATTCGAGAATTCTATGAAATTCTGGTGAGTACTACCTACCATTTGTTTTGATGTTTTGAACAATATTTTGGGGTTGTGATGGTATCTGTTAATGTCATTTCTCTAACCGCATATTAGAGTATTAGGGTATTAGTGTACAGGAATACAAAAAATACAGCAATATCTGCGTAGCGAAGCCGCGTTTTTGAGATAAGTACAATTGGTTTTTTGTAAGAGTGAAATAATTCCGTAAAAACAACCCTATATCTTTTTAGTATTTATCATTAGTGAAATAATCCTCTAAGATTAATCCTGTACCGTTTTAGTGTTTATTACTAATGCCAAGAAAACGACGAGCGGACATAGGTCGTCGCAGTCATGCAACACAACGGCAATCAACTTTTCGTTTAAATCAAACTGATAAACAGCGAGAGGACTTCAATGAGAATGGTCGTGATCCTAGATTAAGAGTGACTGAAAATGAACCTCAGATGAACAGGTTGAGAATACAGCAAAGTCGTACACTCCAAGCGCATCGTCACCAAGAACGACACAAGGACCATGAAGGATTGCGTCGTCGTAATGTTTCTGTAAACCTGAAACGAGCGGCAGTTCATTACGATCCGGAAATTGATTACAGTGCGGACAAATCAGTGATGATTGGACAAATGTCAAGCGTCTGTCCACACTGTAAGGCGTTCAAATTTAGCAAAGAAGCTCCTGGATTATGTTGTGCAGGTGGAAAAGTAAAATTGTCGCAATTAGTACCGCCACCAGAGCCATTACATGGATTGGTTTCAGGAACAAGCCCGAACTCTACACACTTTTTGACGAACATTAGAAAATACAACAATTGCTTCGAAATGACGTCATTCGGCGCTTCTCATATTATACAGGAAAATTTTATGCCTACTTTCAAGGTACCCATAACAACTAAAGCTTTTTTCGCGTCATGGATAATTGCACAAAAAATTAGAATAAATAGAACCTATCAATTGCATATTCTGATTGCACATTCAACGACAAATATACCACTTATTAGGGGCGTTGTTGCCATCGCCAGATCTGGATAATCAATTTTTACAAATTTATTTCATGGGTGATTCGGAAAGTGAAGTCAATCAACGTCGTGCTCATAACCCACACACGAAACGAGAAATTGTCGAAGATCTAAAAACGTTTCTTCATCAGAATAACGAATTGATTAAGTTGTTCAAAATTGCGTTGGATCGGATGCCAACGGACAATCATAATATCGTTTTCAGGACCGATAAAACTCCAGCGGGCGAGCACGCAGGAAGATTCAATTCACCAACGATCGACGAAGTGGCCGTGGTTATTGTCGGGGAAAATTTGCAGTCTAGAGACATCGTTCTTCATCGTCGCAGCAATGCATTGAAACGCGTATCTGAAACGCACCGGAGCTACGATGCACTAAAATATCCTCTGATCTTTTGGCAAGGCGAAGACGGTTATCATTTTAACATCAACATGATTAATCCGTTAACAGGCACGTTTAACATTTTAACTCAACAATATCAGGAATTACATTCCATTTCCCTGCAGCTTAAATTCTTGAAATTGAAATTTGAAATCGAAATTTGAAATTGAAATTTGAAATTGAAATTTGAAATTGAAATTTGAAATTGAAATTTGAAATTGAAATTTGAAATTGAAATTTGAAATTGAAATTTGAAATTGAAATTTGAAATTGAAATTTGAAATTGAAATTTGAAATTGAAATTTGAAATTGAAATTTGAAATTGAAATTTGAAATTGAAATTTGAAATTGAAATTTGAAATTGAAATTTGAAATTGAAATTTGAAATTGAAATTTGAAATTGAAATTTGAAATTGAAATTTGAAATTGAAATTTGAAATTGAAATTTGAAATTGAAATTTGAAATTGAAATTTGAAATTGAAATTTGAAATTGAAATTTGAAATTGAAATTTGAAATTGAAATTTGAAATTGAAATTTGAAATTGAAATTTGAAATTGAAATTTGAAATTGAAATTTGAAATTGAAATTTGAAATTGAAATTTGAAATTGAAATTTGAAATTGAAATTTGAAATTGAAATTTGAAATTGAAATTTGAAATTGAAATTTGAAATTGAAATTTGAAATTGAAATTTGAAATTGAAATTTGAAATTGAAATTTGAAATTGAAATTTGAAATTGAAATTTGAAATTGAAATTTGAAATTGAAATTTGAAATTGAAATTTGAAATTGAAATTTGAAATTGAAATTTGAAATTGAAATTTGAAATTGAAATTTGAAATTGAAATTTGAAATTGAAATTTGAAATTGAAATTTGAAATTGAAATTTGAAATTGAAATTTGAAATTGAAATTTGAAATTGAAATTTGAAATTGAAATTTGAAATTGAAATTTGAAATTGAAATTTGAAATTGAAATTTGAAATTGAAATTTGAAATTGAAATTTGAAATTGAAATTTGAAATTGAAATTTGAAATTGAAATTTGAAATTGAAATTTGAAATTGAAATTTGAAATTGAAATTTGAAATTGAAATTTGAAATTGAAATTTGAAATTGAAATTTGAAATTGAAATTTGAAATTGAAATTTGAAATTGAAATTTGAAATTGAAATTTGAAATTGAAATTTGAAATTGAAATTTGAAATTGAAATTTGAAATTGAAATTTGAAATTGAAATTTGAAATTGAAATTTGAAATTGAAATTGAATTGAAATTGAAATTTGAAATTGAAATTTGAAATTGAAATTTGAAATTGAAATTTGAAATTGAAATTTGAAATTGAAATTTGAAATTGAAATTTGAAATTGAAATTTGAAATTGAAATTTGAAATTGAAATTTGAAATTGAAATTTGAAATTGAAATTTGAAATTGAAATTTGAAATTGAAATTTGAAATTGAAATTTGAAATTGAAATTTGAAATTGAAATTTGAAATTGAAATTTGAAATTGAAATTTGAAATTGAAATTTGAAATTGAAATTTGAAATTGAAATTTGAAATTGAAATTTGAAATTGAAATTTGAAATTGAAATTTGAAATTGAAATTTGAAATTGAAATTTGAAATTGAAATTTGAAATTGAAATTTGAAATTGAAATTTGAAATTGAAATTTGAAATTGAAATTTGAAATTGAAATTTGAAATTGAAATTTGAAATTGAAATTTGAAATTGAAATTTGAAATTGAAATTTGAAATTGAAATTTGAAATTGAAATTTGAAATTGAAATTTGAAATTGAAATTTGAAATTGAAATTTGAAATTGAAATTTGAAATTGAAATTTGAAATTGAAATTTGAAATTGAAATTTGAAATTGAAATTTGAAATTGAAATTTGAAATTGAAATTTGAAATTGAAATTTGAAATTGAAATTTGAAATTGAAATTTGAAATTGAAATTTGAAATTGAAATTTGAAATTGAAATTTGAAATTGAAATTTGAAATTGAAATTTGAAATTGAAATTTGAAATTGAAATTTGAAATTGAAATTTGAAATTGAAATTTGAAATTGAAATTTGAAATTGAAATTTGAAATTGAAATTTGAAATTGAAATTTGAAATTGAAATTTGAAATTGAAATTTGAAATTGAAATTTGAAATTGAAATTTGAAATTGAAATTTGAAATTGAAATTTGAAATTGAAATTTGAAATTGAAATTTGAAATTGAAATTTGAAATTGAAATTTGAAATTGAAATTTGAAATTGAAATTTGAAATTGAAATTTGAAATTGAAATTTGAAATTGAAATTTGAAATTGAAATTTGAAATTGAAATTTGAAATTGAAATTTGAAATTGAAATTTGAAATTGAAATTTGAAATTGAAATTTGAAATTGAAATTTGAAATTGAAATTTGAAATTGAAATTTGAAATTGAAATTTGAAATTGAAATTTGAAATTGAAATTTGAAATTGAAATTTGAAATTGAAATTTGAAATTGAAATTTGAAATTGAAATTTGAAATTGAAATTTGAAATTGAAATTTGAAATTGAAATTTGAAATTGAAATTTGAAATTGAAATTTGAAATTGAAATTTGAAATTGAAATTTGAAATTGAAATTTGAAATTGAAATTTGAAATTGAAATTTGAAATTGAAATTTGAAATTGAAATTTGAAATTGAAATTTGAAATTGAAATTTGAAATTGAAATTTGAAATTGAAATTTGAAATTGAAATTTGAAATTGAAATTTGAAATTGAAATTTGAAATTGAAATTTGAAATTGAAATTTGAAATTGAAATTTGAAATTGAAATTTGAAATTGAAATTTGAAATTGAAATTTGAAATTGAAATTTGAAATTGAAATTTGAAATTGAAATTTGAAATTGAAATTTGAAATTGAAATTTGAAATTGAAATTTGAAATTGAAATTTGAAATTGAAATTTGAAATTGAAATTTGAAATTGAAATTTGAAATTGAAATTTGAAATTGAAATTTGAAATTGAAATTTGAAATTGAAATTTGAAATTGAAATTTGAAATTGAAATTTGAAATTGAAATTTGAAATTGAAATTTGAAATTGAAATTTGAAATTGAAATTTGAAATTGAAATTTGAAATTGAAATTTGAAATTGAAATTTGAAATTGAAATTTGAAATTGAAATTTGAAATTGAAATTTGAAATTGAAATTTGAAATTGAAATTTGAAATTGAAATTTGAAATTGAAATTTGAAATTGAAATTTGAAATTGAAATTTGAAATTGAAATTGAAATTTGAAATTGAAATTTGAAATTGAAATTTGAAATTGAAATTTGAAATTGAAATTTGAAATTGAAATTTGAAATTGAAATTTGAAATTGAAATTTGAAATTGAAATTTGAAATTGAAATTTGAAATTGAAATTTGAAATTGAAATTTGAAATTGAAATTTGAAATTGAAATTTGAAATTGAAATTTGAAATTGAAATTTGAAATTGAAATTTGAAATTGAAATTTGAAATTGAAATTTGAAATTGAAATTTGAAATTGAAATTTGAAATTGAAATTTGAAATTGAAATTTGAAATTGAAATTTGAAATTGAAATTTGAAATTGAAATTTGAAATTGAAATTTGAAATTGAAATTTGAAATTGAAATTTGAAATTGAAATTTGAAATTGAAATTTGAAATTGAAATTTGAAATTGAAATTTGAAATTGAAATTTGAAATTGAAATTTGAAATTGAAATTTGAAATTGAAATTTGAAATTGAAATTTGAAATTGAAATTTGAAATTGAAATTTGAAATTGAAATTTGAAATTGAAATTTGAAATTGAAATTTGAAATTGAAATTTGAAATTGAAATTTGAAATTGAAATTTGAAATTGAAATTTGAAATTGAAATTTGAAATTGAAATTTGAAATTGAAATTTGAAATTGAAATTTGAAATTGAAATTTGAAATTGAAATTTGAAATTGAAATTTGAAATTGAAATTTGAAATTGAAATTTGAAATTGAAATTTGAAATTGAAATTTGAAATTGAAATTTGAAATTGAAATTTGAAATTGAAATTTGAAATTGAAATTTGAAATTGAAATTTGAAATTGAAATTTGAAATTGAAATTTGAAATTGAAATTTGAAATTGAAATTTGAAATTGAAATTTGAAATTGAAATTTGAAATTGAAATTTGAAATTGAAATTTGAAATTGAAATTTGAAATTGAAATTTGAAATTGAAATTTGAAATTGAAATTTGAAATTGAAATTTGAAATTGAAATTTGAAATTGAAATTTGAAATTGAAATTTGAAATTGAAATTTGAAATTGAAATTTGAAATTGAAATTTGAAATTGAAATTTGAAATTGAAATTTGAAATTGAAATTTGAAATTGAAATTTGAAATTGAAATTTGAAATTGAAATTTGAAATTGAAATTTGAAATTGAAATTTGAAATTGAAATTTGAAATTGAAATTTGAAATTGAAATTTGAAATTGAAATTTGAAATTGAAATTTGAAATTGAAATTTGAAATTGAAATTTGAAATTGAAATTTGAAATTGAAATTTGAAATTGAAATTTGAAATTGAAATTTGAAATTGAAATTTGAAATTGAAATTTGAAATTGAAATTTGAAATTGAAATTTGAAATTGAAATTTGAAATTGAAATTTGAAATTGAAATTTGAAATTGAAATTTGAAATTGAAATTTGAAATTGAAATTTGAAATTGAAATTTGAAATTGAAATTTGAAATTGAAATTTGAAATTGAAATTTGAAATTGAAATTTGAAATTGAAATTTGAAATTGAAATTTGAAATTGAAATTTGAAATTGAAATTTGAAATTGAAATTTGAAATTGAAATTTGAAATTGAATTGAAATTTGAAATTGAAATTTGAAATTGAAATTTGAAATTGAAATTTGAAATTGAAATTTGAAATTGAAATTTGAAATTGAAATTTGAAATTGAAATTTGAAATTGAAATTTGAAATTGAAATTTGAAATTGAAATTTGAAATTGAAATTTGAAATTGAAATTTGAAATTGAAATTTGAAATTGAAATTTGAAATTGAAATTTGAAATTGAAATTTGAAATTGAAATTTGAAATTGAAATTTGAAATTGAAATTTGAAATTGAAATTTGAAATTGAAATTTGAAATTGAAATTTGAAATTGAAATTTGAAATTGAAATTTGAAATTGAAATTTGAAATTGAAATTTGAAATTGAAATTTGAAATTGAAATTTGAAATTGAAATTTGAAATTGAAATTTGAAATTGAAATTTGAAATTGAAATTTGAAATTGAAATTTGAAATTGAAATTTGAAATTGAAATTTGAAATTGAAATTTGAAATTGAAATTTGAAATTGAAATTTGAAATTGAAATTTGAAATTGAAATTTGAAATTGAAATTTGAAATTGAAATTTGAAATTGAAATTTGAAATTGAAATTTGAAATTGAAATTTGAAATTGAAATTTGAAATTGAAATTTGAAATTGAAATTTGAAATTGAAATTTGAAATTGAAATTTGAAATTGAAATTTGAAATTGAAATTTGAAATTGAAATTTGAAATTGAAATTTGAAATTGAAATTTGAAATTGAAATTTGAAATTGAAATTTGAAATTGAAATTTGAAATTGAAATTTGAAATTGAAATTTGAAATTGAAATTTGAAATTGAAATTTGAAATTGAAATTTGAAATTGAAATTTGAAATTGAAATTTGAAATTGAAATTTGAAATTGAAATTTGAAATTGAAATTTGAAATTGAAATTTGAAATTGAAATTTGAAATTGAAATTTGAAATTGAAATTTGAAATTGAAATTTGAAATTGAAATTTGAAATTGAAATTTGAAATTGAAATTTGAAATTGAAATTTGAAATTGAAATTTGAAATTGAAATTTGAAATTGAAATTTGAAATTGAAATTTGAAATTGAAATTTGAAATTGAAATTTGAAATTGAAATTTGAAATTGAAATTTGAAATTGAAATTTGAAATTGAAATTTGAAATTGAAATTTGAAATTGAAATTTGAAATTGAAATTTGAAATTGAAATTTGAAATTGAAATTTGAAATTGAAATTTGAAATTGAAATTTGAAATTGAAATTTGAAATTGAAATTTGAAATTGAAATTTGAAATTGAAATTTGAAATTGAAATTTGAAATTGAAATTTGAAATTGAAATTTGAAATTGAAATTTGAAATTGAAATTTGAAATTGAAATTTGAAATTGAAATTTGAAATTGAAATTTGAAATTGAAATTTGAAATTGAAATTTGAAATTGAAATTTGAAATTGAAATTTGAAATTGAAATTTGAAATTGAAATTTGAAATTGAAATTTGAAATTGAAATTTGAAATTGAAATTTGAAATTGAAATTTGAAATTGAAATTTGAAATTGAAATTTGAAATTGAAATTTGAAATTGAAATTTGAAATTGAAATTTGAAATTGAAATTTGAAATTGAAATTTGAAATTGAAATTTGAAATTGAAATTTGAAATTGAAATTTGAAATTGAAATTTGAAATTGAAATTTGAAATTGAAATTTGAAATTGAAATTTGAAATTGAAATTTGAAATTGAAATTTGAAATTGAAATTTGAAATTGAAATTTGAAATTGAAATTTGAAATTGAAATTTGAAATTGAAATTTGAAATTGAAATTTGAAATTGAAATTTGAAATTGAAATTTGAAATTGAAATTTGAAATTGAAATTTGAAATTGAAATTTGAAATTGAAATTTGAAATTGAAATTTGAAATTGAAATTTGAAATTGAAATTTTTGAAATTGAAATTTGAAATTGAAATTTGAAATTGAAATTTGAAATTGAAATTTGAAATTGAAATTTGAAATTGAAATTTGAAATTGAAATTTGAAATTGAAATTTGAAATTGAAATTTGAAATTGAAATTTGAAATTGAAATTTGAAATTGAAATTTGAAATTGAAATTTGAAATTGAAATTTGAAATTGAAATTTGAAATTGAAATTTGAAATTGAAATTTGAAATTGAAATTTGAAATTGAAATTTGAAATTGAAATTTGAAATTGAAATTTGAAATTGAAATTTGAAATTGAAATTTGAAATTGAAATTTGAAATTGAAATTTGAAATTGAAATTTGAAATTGAAATTTGAAATTGAAATTTGAAATTGAAATTTGAAATTGAAATTTGAAATTGAAATTTGAAATTGAAATTTGAAATTGAAATTTGAAATTGAAATTTGAAATTGAAATTTGAAATTGAAATTTGAAATTGAAATTTGAAATTGAAATTTGAAATTGAAATTTGAAATTGAAATTTGAAATTGAAATTTGAAATTGAAATTTGAAATTGAAATTTGAAATTGAAATTTGAAATTGAAATTTGAAATTGAAATTTGAAATTGAAATTTGAAATTGAAATTTGAAATTGAAATTTGAAATTGAAATTTGAAATTGAAATTTGAAATTGAAATTTGAAATTGAAATTTGAAATTGAAATTTGAAATTGAAATTTGAAATTGAAATTTGAAATTGAAATTTGAAATTGAAATTTGAAATTGAAATTTGAAATTGAAATTTGAAATTGAAATTTGAAATTGAAATTTGAAATTGAAATTTGAAATTGAAATTTGAAATTGAAATTTGAAATTGAAATTTGAAATTGAAATTTGAAATTGAAATTTGAAATTGAAATTTGAAATTGAAATTTGAAATTGAAATTTGAAATTGAAATTTGAAATTGAAATTTGAAATTGAAATTTGAAATTGAAATTTGAAATTGAAATTTGAAATTGAAATTTGAAATTGAAATTTGAAATTGAAATTTGAAATTGAAATTTGAAATTGAAATTTGAAATTGAAATTTGAAATTGAAATTTGAAATTGAAATTTGAAATTGAAATTTGAAATTGAAATTTGAAATTGAAATTTGAAATTGAAATTTGAAATTGAAATTTGAAATTGAAATTTGAAATTGAAATTTGAAATTGAAATTTGAAATTGAAATTTGAAATTGAAATTTGAAATTGAAATTTGAAATTGAAATTTGAAATTGAAATTTGAAATTGAAATTTGAAATTGAAATTTGAAATTGAAATTTGAAATTGAAATTTGAAATTGAAATTTGAAATTGAAATTTGAAATTGAAATTTGAAATTGAAATTTGAAATTGAAATTTGAAATTGAAATTTGAAATTGAAATTTGAAATTGAAATTTGAAATTGAAATTTGAAATTGAAATTTGAAATTGAAATTTGAAATTGAAATTTGAAATTGAAATTTGAAATTGAAATTTGAAATTGAAATTTGAAATTGAAATTTGAAATTGAAATTTGAAATTGAAATTTGAAATTGAAATTTGAAATTGAAATTTGAAATTGAAATTTGAAATTGAAATTTGAAATTGAAATTTGAAATTGAAATTTGAAATTGAAATTTGAAATTGAAATTTGAAATTGAAATTTGAAATTGAAATTTGAAATTGAAATTTGAAATTGAAATTTGAAATTGAAATTTGAAATTGAAATTTGAAATTGAAATTTGAAATTGAAATTTGAAATTGAAATTTGAAATTGAAATTTGAAATTGAAATTTGAAATTGAAATTTGAAATTGAAATTTGAAATTGAAATTTGAAATTGAAATTTGAAATTGAAATTTGAAATTGAAATTTGAAATTGAAATTTGAAATTGAAATTTGAAATTGAAATTTGAAATTGAAATTTGAAATTGAAATTTGAAATTGAAATTTGAAATTGAAATTTGAAATTGAAATTTGAAATTGAAATTTGAAATTGAAATTGAAATTTGAAATTGAAATTTGAAATTGAAATTTGAAATTGAAATTTGAAATTGAAATTTGAAATTGAAATTTGAAATTGAAATTTGAAATTGAAATTTGAAATTGAAATTTGAAATTGAAATTTGAAATTGAAATTTGAAATTGAAATTTGAAATTGAAATTTGAAATTGAAATTTGAAATTGAAATTTGAAATTGAAATTTGAAATTGAAATTTGAAATTGAAATTTGAAATTGAAATTTGAAATTGAAATTTGAAATTGAAATTTGAAATTGAAATTTGAAATTGAAATTTGAAATTGAAATTTGAAATTGAAATTTGAAATTGAAATTTGAAATTGAAATTTGAAATTGAAATTTGAAATTGAAATTTGAAATTGAAATTTGAAATTGAAATTTGAAATTGAAATTTGAAATTGAAATTTGAAATTGAAATTTGAAATTGAAATTTGAAATTGAAATTTGAAATTGAAATTTGAAATTGAAATTTGAAATTGAAATTTGAAATTGAAATTGAATTGAAATTGAAATTTGAAATTGAAATTTGAAATTGAAATTTGAAATTGAAATTTGAAATTGAAATTTGAAATTGAAATTTGAAATTGAAATTTGAAATTGAAATTTGAAATTGAAATTTGAAATTGAAATTTGAAATTGAAATTTGAAATTGAAATTTGAAATTGAAATTTGAAATTGAAATTTGAAATTGAAATTTGAAATTGAAATTTGAAATTGAAATTTGAAATTGAAATTTGAAATTGAAATTTGAAATTGAAATTTGAAATTGAAATTTGAAATTGAAATTTGAAATTGAAATTTGAAATTGAAATTTGAAATTGAAATTTGAAATTGAAATTTGAAATTGAAATTTGAAATTGAAATTTGAAATTGAAATTTGAAATTGAAATTTGAAATTGAAATTTGAAATTGAAATTTGAAATTGAAATTTGAAATTGAAATTTGAAATTGAAATTTGAAATTGAAATTTGAAATTGAAATTTGAAATTGAAATTTGAAATTGAAATTGAAATTTGAAATTGAAATTTGAAATTGAAATTTGAAATTGAAATTTGAAATTGAAATTTGAAATTGAAATTTGAAATTGAAATTTGAAATTGAAATTTGAAATTGAAATTTGAAATTGAAATTTGAAATTGAAATTTGAAATTGAAATTTGAAATTGAAATTTGAAATTGAAATTTGAAATTGAAATTTGAAATTGAAATTTGAAATTGAAATTTGAAATTGAAATTTGAAATTGAAATTTGAAATTGAAATTTGAAATTGAAATTTGAAATTGAAATTTGAAATTGAAATTTGAAATTGAAATTTGAAATTGAAATTTGAAATTGAAATTTGAAATTGAAATTTGAAATTGAAATTTGAAATTGAAATTTGAAATTGAAATTTGAAATTGAAATTTGAAATTGAAATTTGAAATTGAAATTTGAAATTGAAATTTGAAATTGAAATTTGAAATTGAAATTTGAAATTGAAATTTGAAATTGAAATTTGAAATTTGAAATTGAAATTTGAAATTGAAATTTGAAATTGAAATTTGAAATTGAAATTTGAAATTGAAATTTGAAATTGAAATTTGAAATTGAAATTTGAAATTGAAATTTGAAATTGAAATTTGAAATTGAAATTTGAAATTGAAATTTGAAATTGAAATTTGAAATTGAAATTTGAAATTGAAATTTGAAATTGAAATTTGAAATTGAAATTTGAAATTGAAATTTGAAATTGAAATTTGAAATTGAAATTTGAAATTGAAATTTGAAATTGAAATTTGAAATTGAAATTTGAAATTGAAATTTGAAATTGAAATTTGAAATTGAAATTTGAAATTGAAATTTGAAATTGAAATTTGAAATTGAAATTTGAAATTGAAATTTGAAATTGAAATTTGAAATTGAAATTTGAAATTGAAATTTGAAATTGAAATTTGAAATTGAAATTTGAAATTGAAATTTGAAATTGAAATTTGAAATTGAAATTTGAAATTGAAATTTGAAATTGAAATTGAAATTTGAAATTGAAATTTGAAATTGAAATTTGAAATTGAAATTTGAAATTGAAATTTGAAATTGAAATTTGAAATTGAAATTTGAAATTGAAATTTGAAATTGAAATTTGAAATTGAAATTTGAAATTGAAATTTGAAATTGAAATTTGAAATTGAAATTTGAAATTGAAATTTGAAATTGAAATTTGAAATTGAAATTTGAAATTGAAATTTGAAATTGAAATTTGAAATTGAAATTTGAAATTGAAATTTGAAATTGAAATTTGAAATTGAAATTTGAAATTGAAATTTGAAATTGAAATTTGAAATTGAAATTTGAAATTGAAATTTGAAATTGAAATTTGAAATTGAAATTTGAAATTGAAATTTGAAATTGAAATTTGAAATTGAAATTTGAAATTGAAATTTGAAATTGAAATTTGAAATTGAAATTTGAAATTGAAATTTGAAATTGAAATTTGAAATTGAAATTTGAAATTGAAATTTGAAATTGAAATTTGAAATTGAAATTTGAAATTGAAATTTGAAATTGAAATTTGAAATTGAAATTTGAAATTGAAATTTGAAATTGAAATTTGAAATTGAAATTTGAAATTGAAATTTGAAATTGAAATTTGAAATTGAAATTTGAAATTGAAATTTGAAATTGAAATTTGAAATTGAAATTTGAAATTGAAATTTGAAATTGAAATTTGAAATTGAAATTTGAAATTGAAATTTGAAATTGAAATTTGAAATTGAAATTTGAAATTGAAATTTGAAATTGAAATTTGAAATTGAAATTTGAAATTGAAATTTGAAATTGAAATTTGAAATTGAAATTTGAAATTGAAATTTGAAATTGAAATTTGAAATTGAAATTTGAAATTGAAATTTGAAATTGAAATTTGAAATTGAAATTTGAAATTGAAATTTGAAATTGAAATTTGAAATTGAAATTTGAAATTGAAATTTGAAATTGAAATTTGAAATTGAAATTTGAAATTGAAATTTGAAATTGAAATTTGAAATTGAAATTTGAAATTGAAATTTGAAATTGAAATTTGAAATTGAAATTTGAAATTGAAATTTGAAATTGAAATTTGAAATTGAAATTTGAAATTGAAATTTGAAATTGAAATTTGAAATTGAAATTTGAAATTGAAATTTGAAATTGAAATTTGAAATTGAAATTTGAAATTGAAATTTGAAATTGAAATTTGAAATTGAAATTTGAAATTGAAATTTGAAATTGAAATTTGAAATTGAAATTTGAAATTGAAATTTGAAATTGAAATTTGAAATTGAAATTTGAAATTGAAATTTGAAATTGAAATTTGAAATTTGAAATTGAAATTTAAAATTTACAAACGAAATTGACATTGTAATTAGCGTTGATATGCAAGATGAAGAGTGAAATTGAAATGAACATTTGAAAATTTAGTAGCGAAGTAGTCAACTGAGCCAACTCGATTTGCACAGTGAAAACTGAATGTTACCTACGAATCGATTTGGCTCAGTTGGCCACTTCGCTACTGAATTGAAAATTTAAATCGAGAATTGAAATGGGAAATGTTAAATATTTGAGGAATTGTGAAAGTATAGACATTATGAGAAATTATTCTATTGCATTTTCCTATTCTCTAGACTTATTGGAATCAAAATACGATGGGATGAAAAATGGTTGGGCCAAATAATTTTTACATTAGACCATAATTAGCATACTTTCATTCTTTACAGAAGCCGAAACCAACAAAAAAGTCAGTGCTATGAATTTTTATTCCTGCAGTCTTATGATCCGCGAAGACGAAGGGAATCACATTTTGAAGTGCTGCAGCCTCTTCCATCAGTTCGCCGTTGACATGTATGTCAAAATCGAGACTGAGCGTTTAACGTATATTCGTTTGATCCAAAAGCAGCTACGATCTGAACAGTACATTCATCTCCGCGATGCAATCCACGCCGACGGTGATCTCAATAATTTGGGAAGGATGACAATTTTGCCAGCGACTTACATCGGAAGTCCTCGCCATATGCATGAGTACGCGCCAGATGCGATGTCGTATGTAAGATATTATGGCCGGCCGGACCTATTTATCACATTTACATGTAACCCTCTGTGGGTAGAAATGACGAGAGAATTACTAACTGGCCAAAAATCAGTTGACAGCCATGACATCATTGCCAGAGTTTTTAAACAAAAATGGAAGTTACTAATGGATTTCATCGTCAAACATCGTGTGTATGGCCAGGTTCGTTGTTGGATGTACTCCGTTAAATGGCAAAAACGTGGATTGCCACATGCCCATATCTTTGGTTGGTCGACAAAATCAGACCGGATGAAATCGATTCAATTATCTCCGCCGAAATACCCGATCCAGCTGTTGCCCATAAATTACATGCAGTGGTTACTAAGAATAAGAATATGATTCCGCAAGGCGCATGGGCCTTGCGGAATTTTCAACGATGAATCACCATGTATGGTCATGGGCAAGTGTTCCGAAGGAATACCCCAGAGATCTGATTTCAGAAACTGTAGCAGGCAATGATGGATACCCATTGTATCGTCGGCAATCAATTGCAGCGAATGGACGATCTACGGTTGTGAAAGTCAAAGGACGAGATGTTCATGTGGATAATCGGTGGATTGTGCCATATTCGCCTATTTTATCCCAGACATTTGAAGCTCACATCAATGTGGAATACTCTAACTCAGTTAAGTCGATCAAGTACATATGTAAATATGAAAAAAAGCGAGTGACATGGCCATTTTTGGAGTTCAAAATGAGAAAGACGAAGTATCTCAGTATCAGATGGGTCGCTATGTGAGCAGTAATGAGTCGATTTGGCGTATCTTTTCGTTTCCTATCCACGAAAGATACCCTGCTGTTCAACATTTGGCAGTACATCTCGAAAATGGGCAACGAGTGTATTTTAATCCACAAACTGCAGAGAACATAGCAGCTTAGGCGCCGTCGACCACGTTGACAAGTTTTTTCTCTGTTTACCAAACGGTTCATTTTGGTAGCACTTCAATGTATGCTGAAATGCCACGCTATTATAGATGGAATGCAGCATCGAAATCATCCCAACGTCGGATACAAGGGATACCAGTTGAAGGACATCCAGGCGTATTTTCTTCAGACGCTCTTGGCCGCATCTACACTGTGCACCCAAGTAACGTTGAATGTTACTATCTTCGATTACTGTTGGTAAACGTTCATGGTCCGACGTCGTTTCAATGTCTGAGAACCGTTAATGGGCATCTGTGTGAAACTTATCGTGAGGCATGTCAGCTTTTACAGTTGCTTGAGAACGATTCACATTTGGATAATACACTCAGAGATTCAGTTATTTCGTCATCACCAAATCAAATTCGCACGTTATTTGCGATCATTCTATGTACATGTTTTCCTTCGGCTCCACAAAATTAGTGGGCCACATATAAGGACCACATGTCTGAAGATATTTTGCATCGTGTGCGCCAACAGAAATCAAATCCAACATTGGAAATGAACGCAGAAATGCACAGCGAAGCACTGATCAAGATCGAAGATATGTGTTTATTGATGGGGAATAAAGTGTTGTTGCATTTGGGCATGATATCACCTAATCGCCCTATGCACGATGCGTTCAACCATGAATTGGAAAGAGAACAACAATACGATACTGAATCACTAGCTGAAGAAGTACGTACAAAATTTTCACAGTTGAATCCACAACAATTGATAGCGTACGATTCTTTGATGACAGCTGTGAACTACGGAACCGGTGGTGTTTACTTTCTAGATGCTCCTGGAGGGACGGGAAAGACTTTTTTGACTTCATTGATTTTGGCGAAGATTAGATCACAGCATGCAGTTGCCTGAGCATTGTCTTCATCTGGAATATCAGCAACTTTATGAGAAGGTGGACGAACTGCACATTCTGCGTTAAACTTACCACTAAACATGCAAATCAATGAGACACCAACATGTAATATTTCCAAAAATAGCGCAATGGCGAAGGTTCTACAAACATGTAAAATGATCATTTGGGACGAATGCACAATGGCTCACAAAAGGTCACCAGAGGCACTGGATAGGGCACTCAAAGATCTTCGTGATAACCGAAAAATTTTTGGTGGTGCAATGATTCTATTATCCGGTGATTTTCGGCAGACTCTTCCGGTTATTCCCCGATCCACTGCCGCTGATGAGCTGAATGCGTGTTTGGAATCATCCAATTTGTGGCGACATATCAAAATACTACGATTAACAACGAACATGCGAGTTTTCTTGCAACAGGATCGTATTGCAGATGAATTTTCAAACCAATTGCTGAATGTTGGGAATGGAAAAGTTGCGGTTGATGCTTCAACAGGACTTATCACATTGTCCAGCGATTTTTGTGAGTTGACAGACTCAAAAAAATATCTTATACACAGTGTCTTTCCGGATATATCCCATAATTTCAAAAATCATGATTCCGGGACAGTTGTTTTCCTTCAAATCAATTGACACGGTGATCAACCAAGATGAAGTAGTTAACTATCCCACAGAGTTTTTGAACTCACTGAAATTGTCTGGATTACCACCTCACAATTTGCAATTGAAAGTTGATTCACTGATCATCATGTTACGTAACATTAATCAACCCCGGCTATGCAATGGAACAAGACTGGCTGTGAATAAGTTAATGAATAATGTCATCGAGGCGACCATTATCAAGGGCAAGTACAGGGGAGAGAATGTTTTGATTCCACGCGAATTCAAGCGGCTGCAATTTCTAGTGCGTCTGGCGTTCGCGATGACAATCAACAATTGACAAGGCCAGTCATTGGAAATTTGCGGGATCAATTCGGAACTCCCCTGTTTTGGGCACAGACAACTGTACGTCGCATGTTCACGTGTTGGAAAGCCATCATCATTATTTGGTTACGCGCCAAAAAACAAAACCAAAAATGTAGTTTATGAAAAAGTTCTTAGATAGTTCAGGTAATTCAGATTACGTGGAAACATTGTTGCGAAAGAGCATTCTCAGTTAATTATTCAAGTGATTTAGTTTATGTGTAAATAGAACAGATTAAATCGATTATAATGATTAACGAATTTTATGCAATCACCAGCAGGAACTTCATTTCTCCGCTGTGATGCCAATATAGATAACTACTTAAGGTGGGACGAAGTCCACCGGGTCAGCTTGTTCCTGATAAATATCAGGGCTGATATTCAATGGGCTTTTGAAACTGCTTTCACGGCCGAATTCGAAGTAAACCAAAAAAGTAGTAGTATCATTTCATTTGTTCGTGGTCTTCGCAATTCGAGCGGTAAAAGCAGTTACGCGAATGCAGTCATTCAATGTATATTTCATTCCGCAACGTTGTGTCGATTACTGTCACTCACACCAACAGGGATGTACAGTAATGAATGACCACTACCGAGACTACGCAGGTCCAGCGGAAGCTGCGAGTGTGATAAAGGTAATCGAATTTCTGGAACAATTATGTACAAGAATGACTGAAATACAGAAACGTATGCAACACGAAGTAACACATCTCAGTCGATGTAAAACATGTACTTATGCTAAAAGTTCAAACGTTAGTAGGTTTGTGATTAGTTTAGCATTGAATGGTCTGACAGAACCAACATCGTTGAATGATTTGATGGAAAAAGCGGCGTCACATGGTACGACATTCATGACTATTGTGTAAACAGTGAAAAACCGACTGATATGTCTCGAAAAAGCAAAGTGAGTAATACTTATGAACTATTGATCATTAAATTTGATATTTTTTACTTGGCAAGAAAAGTATTAGACAGAACAGAGGGAAATGGAATCTCAAAGCCGTTCCAACAACT
Organism: Asobara japonica; assembly: GCA_026005395.1. Taxonomy (NCBI): domain Eukaryota; kingdom Metazoa; phylum Arthropoda; class Insecta; order Hymenoptera; family Braconidae; genus Asobara; species Asobara japonica. Next base: position 82,324 of record BQMI01000566.1, on the reverse strand, counting down.
AGACTTTCGATTTGTGGAAAATCGTATATTGGGAATAGTAGTGTAATACATAATGGAGTTCAGGGCAATGAACACTGGACTGCTATATTGATAGGTAAAAAAAGTGAGTGCGTGCATGTAGATGATTTGGCGGTTACCAAAACACGATGGCCAAGAAATTCTAAGGACGTATATATTTTATTCTTGGAGCAAAGTAATGTTACGTAGTTTGTATGTATTAGGCCATACATCGCTTGCAAGTATTATATACTATATACAGATGAACGCATGGTCACTCATGTATAAAATGGTCATTCATGTATAAATAAACACTGTGAAATGGTATTCTTGAAGGAGAACACTTTTGATCACTCGAAGGCGAAAAAATTAGTGAAATCAGAAACAAGCCGGCGACCCTCGGGTCCCCCATTCGACTGTGCCAAATATGTCACCGTTTTTGTTTATTTCCCCCAATTTCATTGCTGGTAAGCTTCCGAATGGTCCGATTGCACACAAAATCAAAATGTTCAAGTATTGAAAGACCTTTTCCCAGACGAGCGGAAACAAAAACAGGAATATCTCATATTACCCAAAGTAATTGACTCAATGTTGTTCAACTAGTTCATAGATCTCGTTGAGGCTCATATTTTGGAAATCCAATGGGATGAAAACTTATCGAGAATGAAGTAATAAAAGAACCGTAAATATGAAAAAATTGAAATCTAGAAAATTAATGATGTGATCAAATCGCCATTCAATAGGGTTCTTCACCACAATAAGAGGAACCTTATTTCCAAATTTCAAGTGTTTATGACAATTTTTGCAAACGCTAGAGTGCAAAAAGCAAAGATAACTAAAAGTTTTTCTGTAAAAAACAGAAAAATTGAAATATGTCCGATTTCTTGTGAGCAACCTACTAGATGTTCTTCGACCATTCCCTGGATCTCGTTGAGACGCACATTTTGATAAAAAAGAAATTAAAAAATATTCATTAGTTTCAGAGATATGAACAATCGAAGAAAAAAAGGAAAACATCAATTTCTAAGAAACTTACCGACAGATTTCACTGCAATTGCGCCCACAGCTAGACGTACTCAATACCAATAACTGATAATTTTTTCAGATTTGAACCGCCGAATTTAGTTTTTTTTATGTTCAATTTTGTAAGTGAAGATTTTCGAAAAAAATTGATACATACAGACACTATGCTCAAACTTCGTATTTTTACATTTCAAACTATTATATATCATTTACAAGCATAATTAGCGAAAGTGAAAATTGACTGATTGCAATGCTTCCATTCGGAAGCAAAAAATCAAAAAACTTTTTGAAAAAAATGGGCCAAGTCCATGTTTTGAGGTGGTGTACAGCCCACCAGATAAAACGACTGAAATGGTAACATTCATTAGATATTTAAAAAATCAAACAAATATGAAAATACGCCAAGCTCATGAATTGCTCTGCAGTTAATCTGAACGTCACTAATGCACATAATATGCAGGTCAAAAACCGGAAGAATTGATCCAGAAGAAAAAAATTGGTGCAAAAACAGCGTGAGGACCAACGGACTTGACGCGGTTTTGAAAAGACATATCAAAGAAACAGGTAGTCCGTTGTATTACTCGGTTAGTAGCGTTCGTAGTGAACTATAATTGATTGACCCGAATACGTCTAGCAGCATCATACTCCACAGTGGAGTCATACCGTTAACAGTATAAAAAAATAACATTTAACACTTGAAAAAGATCAACAAAACAATACATTACAGAATGAATAGATTATTCAAAAATGAAATACCCAACTTCCGTTTCAAATACTAACGCAACGATTACTATAGAACAATTATTCCTACTAAAGCCTCTGTACAGGCCACATTATGGGCCATGAAAGATCTTATTTCAGTGGACCTTTCATGAGGGGCAGACTAAGGAAAAAAACTAAAAATCGGAGTTTTGAGAACTCCAATGAATTTTGACATTTTTTATTCCTAATTACTTATGGTCATGAAATATTTACAACAACCATAGCTATTTTCGCGCAAGCATATTCAGTCAAATTGACGACATAAATCATATGGTAGTCGGAGGGACTCATACAGGTGTATGTCGTTTGGTAGTCGGGGGGGCTAATACATAATAACATCCACATGTGTACAATCGTACATGATAATCTGGTATAGGCGAAAGTACATAATAAAATATATTCATATTAACATGGTACGCAAACTCGACTGTGTCGGACAAACCGCGTCAAGTCCGTTGGCCCTGACGCTGTTTTTGCACCAATTTTTTTTTTCTGGATCAATTTTTCCGGTGTTTCACCTGCATATTATGTGCATTAGTGATGTTATGATTAACTGCAGAGCAATTCATGAGCTTGGCGTATTTTCATATTTGTTTGATTTTTTAAATATTTAATGTCAAAGCCAGATGGTAATGAATATTGCCATTTTAGTGGTTTTATCTGGTGGGCTGTACACCACCTCGAAATACGGACTTGGCCCATTTTTTTCAAAAAGTTTTTTGATTTTTTTCTGATTAAACATTATTTGCTAAGCAATAAATGCCCCATAGATGACTCAAATGCATTTCCTACTATTCGCGTCACCAAAATCACCTTTATATGGATCTGGAATTATGTGCTCATCAACTACAACGAGCAAAACATTGTTCCAGTTGACCAACACTTATTAAACATTATTTGCTAAGCAAGAAATGCCCCATAGATGACTCAAATGCATTTCCTACTATCCGAGTCACCAAAATCACCTTTAAATCTGCCTGGAAATATGTGCTCATCAACTACACCCAGCAAAAATTTGTTCCAGTTGACCAACATTTATTAAACATTATTTGCTAAGCAACAAATGCCCCATAGATGACTCAAATGCATTTCCTACTATTCGCGTCACCAAAATCACCTTTATATGGATCTGGAATTATGTGCTCATCAACTACAACGAGCAAAACATTGTTCCAGTTGACCAACACTTATTAAACATTATTTGCTAAGCAAGAAATGCCCCATAGATGACTCAAATGCATTTCCTACTATCCGAGTCACCAAAATCACCTTTAAATCTGCCTGGAAATATGTGCTCATCAACTACACCCAGCAAAAATTTGTTCCAGTTGACCAACATTTATTAAACATTATTTGCTAAGCAACAAATGCCCCATAGATGACTCAAATGCATTTCCTACTATCCGAGTCAGCAAAATCACCTTTATATCTGCCTGGAGTTGTGTGCTCATCAACTACAATGAGCAAAAAATTATTCCAGTTGACCAACATTTATTAAACATTATTTGCTAAGCAACAAATGCCCCATAGATGACTCAAATGCATTTCCTACTATCCGCGTCACCAAAATCACCTTTATATGCGCATGGCGTTATGTGCTCATCAACTATAACGAGCAACAAATTGTTCCAGTTGACCAACATTTATTAAACATTATTTGCTAAGCAACAAATGCCCCATATATGACTTCAATGGATTTCCCAGCAGCTGAGTCCCTAAAATCACGTTTACATGCGCCTGGAATTATCTGCTCTTCAACCACAACGAGCAACAAATTGTTCCAATTGACCAACATTTATTAAACATTATTGGCCAAGCAACAAATTCCCCATAGATGACTCAAATGCATTTCCTACTATCCGAGTCACCAAAATCACGTTTATATGGGCCTAGAATTATGTGCTCATTAACTACAACGAACAAAAAATTGTTCCAATTGACAAACATTAGTGAAAAATTATTTACTAAACAACAAAAATGCAAATTTTTGTGCCCATGAAAAGTTATCAACTAAGATCATTTGCATTGCAAAAATATTGTGCTTATAATATTGGCTAATGAATATATAATTGACAATCCATTCAATTAGACCCTCTAACTACAACCAATTAGATCGGCTTGTCTATGATCATACATTTTTGTGGTCATTAAATATCATCAACAAAGATAATTTCGAAGGCAAAAATATTTTAGTTATTATATTTGCCAATGACTAAATAATCATAAATCCGCACAATTCCGCGCAGTGCTCAATGACCGTTTGTATCGATTTACCTTTTTCATTGTAATGCCCTTGATAAACTAGTGGTGTGCAAATGTGTGTGCCCCATACGGGGCATAAACAAAACTTCCCGATTTGGTATTTCAGCACAGCATAAGTATGCAACCATGGTGATGAGCAAACTCAACAGTGATATCAATAATTGAACTTGCGACTATTAATTACTGCATGCGATCGATTTAGTTGGATTTTTTAAGCCCCATAAAAATATTCAACTGGAATTCGTCCTCTGCATGTTCCTAATTATCCCTCTCTTTGACATCCTTCCCGCAATTGTCGACATATTCATTCGCCAAGTATATTCTAGTTCAACTCGCGATATGTTTCAACCTATATTGAAAAAAGTTATACTGAATGTGCATTTTTGTATAATGAACGACCCTGGTGATATGCATTGTTCCCGTATTTCAAATTGCTCGGACGACCATACCTCCTTAATTATGCAAATTATGGAAAAAATTCATTTCACGTAAACGATGTATTTTCATATAAGGAATAGTTTTCTTAAGATAAGTTTCCCGCTAAATTGAATATTTTACCCAGTCGAATCGTATAAACAATTGCAATTGTTAATAACATTGCATGTACCGCACGAATGCCATCCAAAATGTAATCCGCTCCATTCTGAACGGAAAGGTTTCGCTTGAGAACTTCATGACAGCGCTGGGTTCATTCATTTACTTATTACATACATAATTGTTGAGACGGCCATACCCCCTTAATTATGCAAATTATAGAAAAAAGTCATTCTACATAAAATGTGTATTTTCATATAAGGAATAGTTTTCTTCAGATAAGTTTCCCGCTAACTTTAATATTTTACCCAGTGGAACCGTACAAACAATTGCAATTGTTAATAAGATTGCATATATACTCCACGAATGTCATCTAAAATGCAATCCGCTCGATGTTGCACGGAAACGCTTCGACTGAGACCTCCATGACAGCTCTGGATTCATTCATTCACTCATTACATACATAATTGTTGAGACGATCATACCTCTTTAATTATGCAAATTTGCGAAAAAAATCATTCTACATACAATACGCATTTTTATATGGGAAACAACTTTTCTCATATAAATTTTGCGCTAACTCTAATAGTTTATGCAATAGAACGTAATAAACAATTAAAATTGTTAATAACAATATACAATATACACTAAATTGTTAATAACAATATACTACACCAATTTCACCCAACATCTAATCCCCTCTAAGTTACATAAAAACGCTTCGATTCCAATATTGACGGTCTCGATAGCTTCATTCGTTCGTGAGAAACCTAGGATTAACATTTCGGAAACACTCATACATCCAGACATTCCCTATGGCTGTTTGGATTGACTTATCGATTCTCACGTATTTTGAACATTACTTGTAATGGAAAAATATTTCATTTTCTCATGTTCACTAATGAACAAATTATTAAAAGTTCACATTGTTGTACACTGCGACTATGACTCGCTGATTGGACTTGTCTGTGGTAACATATTTTTACCACTTCAAAAGTCATCAACAAATGTATCAACTACTATTCACGGTTAAATGTATTGATGAATATATGATTAATAATCATGTCATTGAATACTGTACCTTATAAGCAATGAAACTGGATGTTTGTCTGAACTAGATTGAACTAGATGTTTGTTTACTTATGCGTATCATGATGACTGTCTGTTGAGAATCGTGGAGCGTATAAATAATCCAATAATGATTTTTACCAATCAACATTTCAGTCGAATGATCGTGTTAAAACTACTCTGGATATTTGTATCTGTCTGTGCTAATTTTGATCATATGTTTATAACGGTTATGCATTATTAGAACGATGTGCGGGCATTTACAAGCAGATGATGGCATATTTACGAACTCATGGGAAACCGTTGATAGGTTATTTCTCAATCTCTTACCAGTCGCTCGTAAAATTCATGTCGAGGTACTTCTGCGTCTCTATATATGTGTGCCTAAACGATACGGAATAGCAAAAGGGTTATCAAGGGAAAAACTTCAATTTGCAGTTATATGCTTTTCTTTTAATGAGTTCATTTTATTTCGTCCATATAATGGGGCATAAACGTCTACTACAGAGTGTAGCAGAGTTGAGAATCTTCTACAATGTATTCGGTACGAAAATATCTCTAACGCGTCTCTAATAAGGCCAGTAATGCGAGAATACTGACGTATCAAATTGTTTACGATAGTCAATACTGATAATATCACATACCAAAGGACCGAAGCCGAATAATACTGTCGCTTAACATACATTATGGTTGACGTATACGAATTCTAACACATGCACTTCTTTCACGTATATCTTGTACGTGTTTTGCACCCTGAAGAATTTCGAAACAGGTGAAGTAGAAATTTATGTGGTATAAAGGACCATTACCGGAAGTACTTTTTCCGCTAATTTGCAAAGGCAAAGACTGTCTTATCGTAATGAAGCCAAATGTTCTGAATTTTAGCGTAATTCGTGTAATGACCGATTTTGTTCTCGCTTTGGATCAAATTGGTTATTCCTGATGCCCGAACGCTTAGGAAGCTCATACCCAATTACACCTGTTAAATGAAAAATTTGCGTGGACTCGCACAATTGAAAACATTGTGGCAAAGTTGCTAATTTAACATAGTCACTGGTTGAATATCCAGAAATAATTTCAAACAATGCGAATTTTTCCAGCATACGAAGTGTTTCTCTTACTGTTCCAGTGCAGCTGTCTGATGAACATCTCTTTAAATTTGTTGTGGTGATGAATCGCTCTATTTGCTCGTCTAGCCACACATTCAATGGGATACTGTAGTAAAAAACGCGCTCCGACGCTACAGTACAATGGTTTGTACAGGTTATCAGTTTCTCGAAACCCACAAGGTTTCTTCCTGTATTGGTTGCTGTTTGCGAGATTGACGATAAGCAGTCCATAATACCACTATCATCTAGTAGAGCCTGAGGAAAATAGCCAGAAAGTATTTTGAACCTATTGACGAGCGTATTGTCCTGAATACCCTTGCTTCGGACCTGCCATACCAATCTGCAAAAATCATTGATTTGGCTATATTGTTGGATGATTTCAGTAAAATCAGGAGAAATGGTTGCTGTAGAAATACTAATCTGTATTTGTTTGTTTTTTTGTTGCATACGACACAGATCCGACCCCTGTCTGGTTTATCAAAATCAGTAAACAATAGAGTAGAACAACTTTCATCCGTGTGTATGGCAATCTTGCAAATCTGGAATAAAAAAAATTGATATAACATTATGGCTGATAAGATGAAAGGAGATGCAAAAAATAATTTTTCTTTCGGAATTGTGTAAAACATACATACAATCTAATACGTAATTCTATCAATCTTTAACCTTGATTTACAAATAATAAATGTATACATTGGTTCATAAATAAATAGTTCCATTGTTTTTCGCTAGAAAATATTAATAATGACGCCATTCGTTGATAAATAAATTCTACAATTCATCAGTGAAACGGCAAAATTCAAGTCAATGGTTTGTAATTGTTATTTTCATATTTGTGGCAAAAAACATTCTTGTGACTCACAACTCAAGTGCACAGGACCATTTGTTCACTTTGTTATTTTTTCCGTTCCGTTATTGTTTGATCAGTATGTTGATACTGACTAATTTTCTTATTAATTAAAATTGTATGTAAATATAACAACAATTATATCGGATTGTTCAGATTCTTCAAGACCAAATCATCCATCAAAAATTATTTTTTTATTCCGTGTCCAGAAACTGGACATGGCGCGTGTCCAGCAACGGGACCTCGATGTCCAGAAACTGGAGCTCGATGTCCAGAAACTAGGGTTTTGGCTCGAGTCAACTTTTTTCCATATAATTAATGTTTGCTTCATCATTTTCATTTCAAATAATTATTGTGTGTAGCTAACAATATTTTTAACCCTATGAAAACCTTCACACCATGATTTCGATGGTTCCTTCATTTTTAATGTATTTTAAAAAACGGATATTTCCTTAAGTGTCCAGAAACTGGACATGTCACCCTAGTTGCGCTGTGAAAATTTCTCGCACATGAACGTCATTGACGACGGTGCCTCAAACTACCATCAAAAACTCTCGGTACGACAGTGACGGAACTGATAAAATTAGTTGTGTGAAAAAAGTAAACTGAAGAACATACATGAAGAAACGTTTTATTGAAATTTACATTTTTTGAATCTCCAAATTGGACCAGAACAGGCCTTACTTCTGCGTTTCTTGTTTTTGGAGACCGCATTTTGAACCGGAACTTCATCGAGTGAAATCCTAAAGTCAAGTGCGGGAATAAACAAATCGTCAGACCAAGTCTTATCGTCATTTTCTGAGGTTATATCAAGTCTTGAGTTGTCGAGGAGAACAGACCGCCATCTATTGACTGTTCAATGCCACATTTGTCGTAGACCATCAGTGGCCTCAAAGAGCTCTACTTTACCATCAAAATCAACATTAATTTTTTGAGGTCAAACTATTCTCATGTATCCCTCAAAAAAAATTATAACCCTCAAACTTAAAGACGCCCGTCGAATCAAACTCGGATGAAAATCTTTGTGTTTGCACTTTAATATTTTCGAGAATACTGAATTTAGAAACGGTGTAATTGAAATCTATGAACAACTGGATGTTATCATTTAATTAATATTATGAGCATCATTAGTATTAGCCTTATTATTATTATTAGTATTTTCGTTATGGTTATTATTATGTGTCGAAGCACTCAATTTGGTTATAACAATCGAATTATCTATTTGTTTGCTATTCCATTTATGTTGTTTGAAATTTCGAAATTTTCGTGCATTTTTGGGTTTAGTTATATTTGGAATAATTAACCAATATCTGAGAACTTCAAGATGTCTAAAAAATTATACCATAGGAAATTGAAAAGTATTGTATCTCAACATAATTCAAGAAGACTACAGTTTCTCATTAACAATTTGATAAATTTAGGAAGTTATTACAGAGTGAACTTCGCAACTATTTAGCACGCACCTATTTTGCATATAATAGCATTTTGGGACAAACTTGATGTTTCTTTATTGACATTGATTTGTTTTACGTCGTGGCAGATCCAAGTGGAATTTCGAAACGAATATGTTTTATAATTTCCCTCTAAATTGCCATCTGCAATGGATCTAAGCGCTGTGGTTTTCAACACCTGATGATGAATAATACCTTGGAGATTTAAAAATTCAGTTGATGAATCTGTAGAATTTACTCGCAGTTTCTTCGGAATTTGTTGTAAAAACATTTCGATTTGTGGGCTGGTTTCTTCATGAGTAACCTCGAGGAAAAGACAATCTATGGGTTTGGCGGTTCTCGATATAATTACAGCTGTACATTCTGCTAAGGTACAAGTATTTACAAACTCATTAGCTTCCCATGGATCAATTGTAATATCTCCACGGAAGCCTATAACCTTGTAACATTAGTTGTTTTATCGACCTGAAGGTTGCTTCGATTGCCGCGCTTCTTGCCGGGCACCTTCCATAATCGAAAAAGTTTCGACAAATACAAGACCATAGCAGCAACCACGCAATATATTGATGCAGCAATCGATCGGGAACTTCTTCACAATAATAAGGATTTGGTTCAGTTCCTTCCGCGCTTGTAATGTTTTTCTTCGCTGAAGAGTCCAGATTTTTGCCCCAAATATACCATAAACTGTTGTATGAGTTGTCCTCAGTAGCTGAATCGGACGAGTCCACTGATGTTGCTTGTTGATGTAAATCTCCTTCATTTAGTGATAATTCAGTATAAATATTAGTCGTAAAAAGTTCTTCCATGTACTGAATTTGTAGATGACATGCAGACGATTCTCCATTTTCGATTAGTCCTGTCTTCTCACTTCGAGCAACTGTGAAGATAGCTCGTAAGAGTTTTTCTGCATCTGCCTTACTGCGGCACAAAATTAACTTCCCAATAGATGCCTTGTAAAAGTTTGCAACTACTGGCGTCTGATTTTTCAACAGTTTCACCCATAGATGCAGAAAATGTGCAACATCGATGCGTATATAACACGTTGGGCGGGGTTCATTCTTGAAAAATGAGTTGGCGTACTCGTTGATAGTCGAATACTTCGTAAACGCGCGAATACCTGATGCGATCAATGTCCTAGCATAATCTGAAACGATTTCTGCAGGGACTGGTAAGCAGTTACGTTCATGCCCTGGCGATTGAGATACCAGACAATTACCTGGCTGTTTCGGGCTGATTGTTTTTGGGCTAAAAACATGGTAATAAGATGTTTGGGGTATTCTAATTCCAAAAATGATGATTTATGAATATTTTCTATGAAATGTGACATTAATATCATTATAAAACCTTTTCCGGAAAAAATTATAAATTGGCGAAATTGATAGAACTATTCTATCATGGCCGCCCGTATGTCGGCACACCTACATGACCGACGGCTGCCATGTTATCAAGGCTTGGAGTGCGGAAATGATGGCAGATGGCGCAAGTGACGGCTTCTCCTGTCAGGAGTGAAGATTTGAAAATTTTTATTTGAAGTTTTTTACGGCCTTGTGACGACAATAGCTATTTTGATACAATGTGCGTGGGCACGGTTTTTTGCACATGATACGTGCGGGAAACGTTGCTTTGCGCACAGTGTGTCAAACAAGTTGTTGCCGCACTGGTGTCGAAATGAACTATTTCTCCCTCACTATGATAGATATCGGCATTCTGAAAATTATCACAAAAAGTAAATGGATTCGTCAATACAATGCAACTTGATTTTTGTTTTTTTCAAATAATTTCTTATTTTTTTTCGAACACATCAACATTACGAAACTATATTGTATGTCGAATGCATTCAAACCTCGCGTTTACCGAAAAAAAATTCATAAACAATTCTGCAATTTTTACTAAACATATACTTCGTAAGTCCCTGTCTCCATTAAATTTGGATTTAATGAATCATTGATTAATTATTCAAAAAGTTCTGACAATCGCCGATCTCGATAACCAGTTGGATTATTTAATTAAAATAGGTCTCCATAATTCTAGAAAAATATGAGTAAAAAAATACCATGCTTTAAACAACTTTTTGGTGACATCAAGATCATCATTCAATTTTACTTCATAATTATCTGATGTTATGTATAGGAGTTATCGTGTATTGAATAGCACATGCGAGTCAACGGGAGGCCGCCGGTCAATGCTGAGGGGTTAAAAATATTCTCCGGTGGCCGGGCGCGAGCCTAAAACCTTTGAAGTAGTAGGCAGATCCTCTACCCACTATGCGAAAGCTCCGACTGTATGTTTTTTTTCCTTTCTTTTTCTCTCCGTCCCTGTTATTTCTACGCCCCGGGTAGCGGCCGTTAAAGCATTCCGTCAGGGAGCGTACGGCCCCCCCCCCCCCCCCAAGCGGCTGGGGCCGACTTTCGCTATTTTAGGCCATCGTATTTCCAATACACAGGGTAAACCTCCAGAAACCCCTGTGCTACGATGGCTGGCGCCTATGACGGAACCCACCCTCCCCACCTCCCCGCGTTGGGTTCGGTTCCCGCTCGGTCTCATTTTATGGGTACCGCTGATGCCACACACGGAACATTCCTGCATCGGTCAGAATTCATGAGAAAATATTTTTGATACATATTCTCCAGCGGCCAGGGCGAACCTAAGAATTTGGAGTAGTAGGCAGATACTCTACGCTAAAGCCCCGACTGCTCGACTGTATCTGTGCATGTATGTATGTTCGTGGGTGTTTGAGGAAAAAGTGTATAATGAATGTTATTCCTTACACAGAAATACGCACATAATTTTTTATGAGTTTTTTCTACAACGTCCATAGCTCAGGACATATCACTGGTGGACAATTTTAATTGTTCATTTCGCTCTGTTACACGAACAGTAAGAGTTATACGGCAAAGTTCTAAAGAGAAGTTGTTCCCCATGTAGAAACATACATTCTTTTGTTCCATGAATTTTTTTGTAACACTCATTATTAAGGCGATACTGGTCAATTTACGCCAACTTTTCAACACGCATACACACACACACACAGACTAACCACTCTGACCGAAGTGCTGGGACTACCTTCCATTGAGGTGGAGCCTAGGTCGGCGGCGATATCAGCAGCCCACCGGCTAAAGCGGATGGGAGATTGGAGGGGGAACAGGGATGGGAAGGGACACACCGAGGTGATAAGATTCCTGTCAATGATGCCCAGGATCAGGGAACTAATGAAAATAAACAGGAATCTGTTAAGAACGTTAGTAACTGAACATACATGAACATACTGGGCCTATCTAAAACCACCATAGACCGTTTCTGTGAGGAGGACGAGGAAACTCCCTTCTACATATCGTGAAAATGTTCAGCCCTCGCTGTACAAAGACACCGGGTAGGGGGAGATACATTCTTGGAGGAGGGGGAATGCGGACAGTTGGGATGTAGCACAGTTAGTGATCCTAAGCTTGGAATCTCCTTATAACCCTGCTGCCGATGAGATTTTCGTTCTGCGCCTGACTCAGAGAACCTAGGCCTATATGTCGCCCCTCACTCGTAGTGAGCCCACGGCATATCTTACAATAATAATAATAATAATTAATACCCCCCAAAGAAACAGGAGAAGGCGTCGGCTGTGGTGCCGCCATTTGTTCCGAAGTTTTGAACGGAGGAGATTTCAGTACTCACCCAAAAAGTGCCTCCACAGGTATATTTAGATTGTGGCACAAGCAAATTGGCAGTCGAGCTATACGCACTGGGAACTAGTGAATTCTGATATGACCTCTGGTGGCCCGGAAGATAACCCGCATGAGATAACACAACACGATTTGGATCGTAGCAGAATAGTGCGATTAATTGTATATTGATTATAATACAGGGTGTCCCACAGACGCACCCCCGCAGAGCTATTCAATTTTTGAATTGACTAATCACAGCGTTACTCCGCCCCCTCGGCCAGTGGTTCTCCGCCCGATGATTTTTGGATTAGAAAAATGGTCTTTCGTGATTTTTCTTCTCAGGGAAAAGTCAGGGGTAAATTCAGGGGAAGGTAGATGTTCAGTTCTACGCATCGGTTCACGAACTGTTCGAAGGGAACTTGCCAGCTCCGTAACGGCTCCAGAAGCTCTTTTGAGTTCATACACGGTTCCGGGTACCCGGTCAGTTATAACAAGGGTTCTATCGCTGACTATGCTGGTTCCAGAACTGTTCCACGCAGTTATGCCGGTTCCAGAACTGTTCCGATCGCTATTTCACGTTCAGAGATGCTTCCGAGCACACGGTCATTTCTGGCTGCTGTTGTAAGAACAGACCCATATTCCAGGCAATCATTCCGGTTCCAGAACTGTTCCAGTTCCTATTTCACGTTCAGAGACGGGTCCGAACACAATCGGTTCTGGCTATTGTTTCCGGAACACACCCATGTTCGAGGCAATCATGCCGGTTCCAGAACATTTCTGGAACAGTTCTGCAACCGGCATAACCGCGTGGAACAGTTTTGAAACCAGCATAGTCAGCGATAGAACCATTGTTATAACTGACCGGGTACCCGGAACCGTGTACGAACTCAAAAGGGTTTCTGCAGCCGTTACGGAACTGGCAAGTTCCCTTGGAAAAGTTCGTGAACCTATGCGTAGAACTGAACACTTACCTTCCCCTGAATTTACCCCTCACTTTTCCCTGAGAAACAAATCACAAAAGACCATTTTTCTAATCCAAAAATCATCGAGCGGAGAACCACTGACCAAGGGGGCGGAGTGACGCTGTGGTTAGTCAATTCAAAAATTGAATAGCTCTGCGGGGGTGCGTCTCACAGTAAAGTGGAAGGGGAACTTTCGACTGCAAACTTCATCCCTTATTCACCCTCAAAATTAAAGTCACTAGTGGTGGGACACCTTGTATGTGGCTTCCCTCGCGGAAAAATCATGGGAAATGTGTAAATCTAGGGCCCTTCGCTGTGTGACTAACTGTGAAAGCCGATTGGATAACCAAGACCCCCCCCCCCCGCGCTAACACTGTCCAAGACGGCGTCCGCACCGATTAAAAATAATATCTTCACAAGTATATTTGAATCGACTCGCAATCAAATTTTGAGTCAATCAAAGAAGCATACCGATAGAAACTGAAGTCTTTCAACTTTCTAGTCGGAATCGACAAGAAATCACTATCACTGAACCTTTTAAACGGTTTTCTTTATTAATAACAACATAACTATATTACACTGCCCGTCGCGTTTCTGAGAAACATGCTGACACCCAGGTCGTCAAATTTTTGGGCGTCAAGGAGTTAAGAAAATGATTCATCCGCTCCTGGGTACTCATTTCGGCCGTGTCCGCAATGTTTTCCGGTGAGGAGTGGTTCCTCGCCATCATCCTACGATTTTCTCCATCGTTCATAATCCGAAGGGCATACAGACCGGAAAAAGTTTTGTCCTTCTTCCGGATGGCCAATTTACATGCTCCTGAAAATACACAAGCAGATGTGAAACGGGAATTCCAGGACGGGTGAGAGCGAGTAAAAGAGAGAGAGATACCTGCTACGTCCGCAACAAAATCGGAAGAATCTATCCCTGTCCCCTGGGGTACATGAAGGAAGTACCGCGCTCCAGTCTTCATATTGGTGTCCAGGCCTAGCGCTATCGCCTTGACCACCGCTTCCAAATTTTGGGCTTTGCAAGCCTTCCGGTAGTAATCCACCCTGACTTTGAACGCCCGCTTCTTACTGGCTAGCGTCACCTGCACCCATGAACGATTATATATGTAACTGCTCTGCCACTGACCAGTGCCATAGACGATGTTACGCCTTCACTTAGCGAAATTGAATTGGAAACTATTCACGTACCAAATCTTCATGTGCTCCGTGTTCTTGTGCTGGCGGTTGCTTTTTCCATTGGTCCCTCTCCAACTCCAATATCTCCAACCGCTGCTTCATCAATGCCACTTCTTCTGCGGTCTTTCGGCATCGGTCGCAACCATCACAGCTAGGACCGAGTGACAATACAAGTTGGTGGGGTTTCACTGGTGCCGCTGGGGTATCACTGGATGGCAGATCACCATGCTAACGATCACCACACGAACAACCATTTTTGCATATCAAGGGGTATTGTGCCGAATTATCGAAATTCAACAACGTAATGGAAATAACCTTCTAAGATAATGTACCTGGGAGACTTTTGGGATGGCAGACTCGACAGGGGTGTGTGGGCGTAGCGGGGAACTCGACTCATCTTCTCACGGCTGGCGGCCATGCTACGTCTGTTGGATCAGGATACATTACTGTTGACGACAGATCCTCATCCCGTCCATTTTGGACGCCCTGTTTATTTTATAACATTGGTCAATATCTGTCTCAAACCAGCATAGCCCCTCGGGATGAAATTTACCGTATGCTGCTGAATGGATTTGGTGATATGGGCAGGCAAATGGCTAGGCAATCATACTTTTTTGATGCTCATGGTGCTTTGTTTGGAAATCAAGATGTCGTACGAATTTAGTTGGGCTCAATTAGGATTTCGTCAAAGTATGGGCATAGTATGCATGGGTTTTGAAAAGGATCATGTTGAATACCTGCGATACGTCCCTGCACTCTCCGGCCGTTTCCGGGTCCGTGAAATTCCTCCATTTTGTTACATCTACCTGGAGAATATGATAATAGAAATTAGGAATGGTTGTTGTTATATAAAATTAGGAATGATCACCCTCTTAGGGATTGGAATATTACGAGGTTTGGTTGGGTTGGATTTGCTTGGAATATCGCTCTTATGTTTCTTACAAAAATTGCTTGCAAGTTTAGCTTCACAGCTTGGGATACGACTTTTTTTTTTACCACGGGAGCGTCTTCGTCGTCGGAAGCTGCATCCAAAATTCAGGTGTATTAAGTTTGCAGTCCTAGGTACTCGAATCGGGTCTTCCCAGGGCTCATAATTCGGGGTTAATGAGGCGCTTTTTTGGTGTTCCATCCGTTTTTTTTTGGTGCTCGGATAAAAACATGAAAAATGAGGGTATTCAAAAAAGGAGCGTCGAGTTAGCAGTCCAGCCCCTTTACGATGGAAACAAAGAAAAACTCCCACGGAACAATTAGATGCTTTTTTGGTATTTTGAAATGCAGAAGACAAAATTTTTTTTTCTTCATATTTGAAAAAGTCATTAATTTACTGTTTATAGATATAGATAGATATATAGATAGATATAGATTTATCCAAAATAAGATTGTGGACTCGAAGTCCTTACAAAATAGAGAAATGGTTGATTACATTCTATAGATTAAACTAAAAATAACATTGTTGAAACAAGATCAAAATAAATTCGTAAATTAGGGAAGGACTAGTAAGACTGATTACATAATACATCATTCAAGAGCAGCGGCTTGGTAAACAAATGTCCAGCTTTTTTTTAAATCTGAAGTACTAGATAAGATGGACAGCCAAAAGTGCAATGGGGTAAGGTCTGTACCGGAAATATTCCATCGAATATGATCTAGGGCTGGACAAACACATAAGAAGTGGATGATATCATTAATTTCACCCGAATTGCACCTTTCGCAACATTCCATAGCATTGAGGTGCACCACACCACTTGATCCAGCTGTGTTTAAACTGGATTTATTATAAAGCCTGATTCTTGCAACAATACGTTTACAGGCCAAGGGTAGATGTACCAGTAAATGTGGTTGAGGGCCATTGGCAAAAGCAAAGTGTTTGTAAAAATATGAACTGGTACTAGTAAGGCACCTAGCACGGTCTTTTTCCAAAACAATGGTTGAGTACTTTTCAAGGAACTCTGGTAACACAGCAATTAGGGATGAGGCTGACAGACTAGACCACGTATCCTCATCGCCGCATTGAACAAAAAATTTCCGCATTTGTAGCGCCCAGTTAAATCTTATGTCCATTGTTTGCATGGAAAGTAATCTACTGAAACAAATTTTTGGATAACGTGAGTCGTCCATCTGTAGTACCTTACTTAGCCATTTGAGAGAGTACTTCGAAGCCATAACTGATGAGGGTGCTCGGCCAGATTCCAAACGTATCGCATACCCGGCCGTTGATTGGGGGAGATTGAGTACCCTTTTGTAAAAATTGGTCTGAGCTCCTTCAACCGACTGAAGATCGTGAAATGCCCATACTTCGCAACCATAAGCAACCACACTCACAACCAGGCTGTCGAAAAGAGCATCGATCGTACACCAAGAGTCGGCTTTTGCTTTGAAAAGAACATTCAAAGCAGCCGAAGCTGCCATCTTCGAAGCACTGATCCTATCAGACGCAGCTAAACTAAACAAACCCGATCTGGAAAATTAGTACCTAAAAAGCGATACTGGTTCACAATCTCAATAGGCATCCCATTGAATTTGAAAGATATGTTAGGGTGTCTGCCAGATGTTTGAAAAATTAGAACTTTCGATTTTGAGAGATTCAGTGTCTAAGAGTTTTCGGAAAAGTAGACTTGAAGTTCTTTCAAAACACGCTGTAATTGGGCTAAACTATCTGCAAGCAGAACAATATCATCCGCGTAAGCCAGCAGCATGATCTCATTCTGGTGTCCGACCGAAACCCCTCTGCACCCCCTAGCCCTGAGAAATTCCTCAAGAGCGGCGAGAAAAAGCCCGAAAAAAATAGGACCCTTAATTCCCCCTTGAAGAACCCCCTCAGATATGTGGACATAATTTGTAAGGCCGTCCACTGTGCGAATTGCTGTTTTCGCCTTATCGTACAAGTTTTTGTATAAATTTGTAAATTCTGACGAAACACCCAGTTTGTACAACTTCATGCATAACTTACTGTGCACTACGCTATCAAAGGCACGCGTAAAATCAATGAAAAGTGCAAATAATTTGCGGTTATTACCCAAGTACATCTGTGAAACACATGCTAGAATGAAAATATTACCTATACAACCTCGACCCTTCCTGAAAACTGATTGAAGTTCAGGAAGGGCTTTTGTTTCACATGACCAGCGTTCCAAACGATTGACCATAATTGTTGAAAAGATTTTTGTCAAACAATTTATAAGAGAAATACCTCGATAGTTAGATGGGTCTGAAGCGTCACCTTTCTTATGAAGCATGAAAAGATTTATTTCCACCCAACTAGTTGGGATTTCTTGAATATCCAATATTTTATTAAATAAGCATTCAACATACAAAGTCCAATTTGTGGGGAAATTTTTATAAAAAACGTTACTCAATCCATCGCAACCAGGAGCTTTGTTTTGCTTTGCCTTTGCAAGGGCTCTTAGGATTTCATCTTGGGATATATACGAATCAAGAGCAGGGTGCGATTGTGTCGGAAAGCAAAAAATACTTGGCGTACTGTTAGGAAAGCAATTGCTCATAAAATTTTCCCATACATCCCTCTTGATGTTATTACTTCGATTAATCGAGACTCTATATTTGTTGACAATTTTCGAAAAAGATGCTGAATCGCGAACATTTCTAAATTGGACTCTGAAGTTGTCTTCCATCTCCCGCTTTTTTAAATCAAACAACTTCTTACTACCTGCTCTCAATTGTTTATATTCCTCCCTCAATACGACTGCCTTTGTTTTTTGCCACTTATGAAATACCTTAAGCATAGTACTTTGTACTCGCTTACACTCGCTATCGAACCATGCTTGTTTACGGATAGGAACAACTGTTGTACATCTTTTGTTAAACATGTTCAATTTGCGGATACAGTCTTCTATTGTAGCGATTAAATTACTGGCTAAAAAGTCAATAGACTCACTGGGGCACCACTGCACACGAGGGCACTTTTGTATGTAGAATTCATATCTGGAGGACAGTTCATTTTTCCATTTGTATGGTTTATACTCTGGCATCTCACTGGTGTCAGTGCTGTGTAATGGGAAAGTGAGCTCAATGACAATTGGAAAATGGTCAGATCTAGTCGGAAAGGAGTTAACAAAGGAATCATTGCAGAAGGATAAGGAGTTGCGATCCACACAGACGTAATCGATGACTGACTCAGAAAATTTTTTCTGGAACGGTATGTGAGTGAAAGCCGCTGGGGAATCAGATGGGGATCTGCCGTTCAGTAACAGGAGACCTTGATCCTCCAGAAACGAAGCGAGAGTTTCAGCTCTCAAGGTTTTGACGGGATCCGATGGCAATCTTGACGCACAAAACATGGAACCTAGGGGAAGAAATGCAGGGTCTACTTCGTTAAGCAAGCCAGTCGAACAATTGAAATCACCACCAAGAAATACTGGAACATTTGGAAACTTTGCTTCGATCAAATTCAATAAATCACTCAAGTCTGAGAATGAGTTTGTGAGATCAGCCGTAGAGACTCCTGGTAGTAGGTAAATATTACCGACGATCACACTACTTTCACCAATGGCAATTCTCGCAAAAATCCACTGGAAATCGCTTTTAATAATGTCAAGAATTTTGTATTCTTTGGGAACTAATATACAAAGCCCACCGGATAGTCTACCTCTGGTTCCATCTCTAACTGCATTAAATTCAATAAAATTGTAAAAATTCGCTAGGGAGGAGAAACTCGACACGGATTTGTCCAGCCACGTTTCACTCACACACAAAACATCATCTTTTATCGGAGCATTGTTTAGTTCAAAAAAATTGTTGAAGCTGTAGAGATTTCAAAATATAACACGACAGATTACCCCAGGTGCTGGTTTTGTAAACATTGATTTCTGACCTGACGGTCAAAGGGCCGGAGCAATATGCAGTGGCTGTGCTTGGAACAACTCCTTGTGCACTACGTCACTCGACTGTGAATTAAAATTTCTATTTTTTGCGACTGCGACCCAATCGAGAATACGGGAATCTGAAGTGGAAGACTTTGTTGATCTGGTTTTATTGGGTTTTGCCGCCGGTTTCTCATTGACATTTTGTTTTGGCTTCTTTTTTTCTTTAGCACTCACTCTCAATGGCTCAACGTTGACAGGAGGTGGCATGGGGGCAGATTGTTTTTCCTTTGGGTTGTCGGTTGTGATAAGCAAGGTTGCAACTTCATCTGTTACGGGTTTGTTATCGATCATTATTGAGGAACCCTTGAGAGTAGATGTTCGATCCAATATCGATCTTTTTTTGTTCGATCCTCGGTTTTTTTGATCGATCTTTTTAGGTCGATCAATCAGTCGGATCGATCTTTTTCGGCCGAGATCGATCTTTTTTCTTCTGCTACACTAATTTTTAAACACTGAAATTCAATTAGTAATAGAATTAATATTGTGAATAATTACGGTATTGCTCTGAGTCGAAGCTTGCGGGTGTATTCCACAGTATGCTGGATAAAGATAGTCCACGTCCACGATATGCTGGTATCTATAGGCTCCGCGCGTTACACCTGTATACAGTTAGCCGACAAAAAATAATTTTTAACTAAATTAACATTCAAACCTGGTTATAGTTCATTAGCAAGTACATTGGTTTTTAACGGTTGAGAGTTAATGAATTATTTTTAATTGATTAATTAAGAAATTGCGTGAAGTTAGCCTACAATTTTCTGAAAAATCAATGGATTTGGTTTTTTTTTTTAATCGATCCCAAATTGTTTGTAGATTCTGAATCTATGCTGATTACAGTTTGAGAGTTGACAGTTTATTTATATATAGTATATCATAGATAATAGTTTCTTAATCCAGAATTTCCAATTAGGCTTTGGCAATTTTCAATGGGCAATTTTTACTTTGCAATTTTCTATTGGCAATTTTAAATCCTCTATTTTTATTTGTCAATTGTCAATCCACAATTTCCAATTGGCAATCGATAATTTTCGATTGGCCATTTTCAATTGGCAGTTTTTAATGCCCAATTTATATTTTTCAATTGTCAATCGCGACTATTTCCAATTGGCAATTGTCAATTGGCAATTTTAAATCCTTAATTTTTATTTGGCAACTGCCAATTTTAAACTGTCAATCGCCAATTTCCAATTGGCAATTTTCAATCCGCAATTTTTCCTTGTCCATTGTCAATCCTCAATTTTCAATTGGCAATTACCAATTTTCAATGGGTAATCTACAATTTTCAATCGACAATTCACAATTTTTGAGTGGCAAATTTTCCATTGGCAATTTTTCAATTGGCCCTTTTTCAATTAGCCATTTTCAATGGGCAATTTGTCAATTGTCAATTTGTCAATTTGTCAATTGTCAATTTGTCAATTGTCAATTTGTCAATTTGTCAACTGTCAATTTGTCAACTGTCAATTTGTCAATTGTGAGTACGTCAATTATTAATTTATCAATTGTCAATTGTCAATTGTCAATTGTCAATTGTCAATTGTCAATTGTCAATTGTCAATTTGTCAATTGTCAATTGTCAATTTGTCAATTTGTCAATTTGTCAATTGTCAATTTGTCAATTGTCAATTTGTCAATTCTCAATTTGTCAATTGTCAATTTGTCAATTTGTCAATTTGTCAATTGTCAATTTGTCAATTGTCAATTGTCAATTTGTGAATTGTCAATTTGTCAATTGTCAATTTGTCAATTGTCAATTTGTCAATTGTCAATTTGTCAATTGTCAATTTGTCAATTGTCAATTTGTCAATTGTCAATTTGTCAATTGTCAATTTGTCAATTGTCAATTTGTCAATTTGTCAATTGTCAATTTGTCAATTGTCAATTGTCAATTTGTCAATTGTCAATTTGTCAATTGTCAATTTGGCAATTGTCAATTTGTCAATTGTGAATTTGTCAATTGTCAATTTGTCAATTGTCAATTTGTCAATTGTCAATTTGTCAATTGTGAATTTGTCAATTGTCAATTTGTCAATTGTCAATTTGTCAATTGTCAATTTGTCAATTGTCAATTTGTCAATTGTCAATTTGTCAATTGTCAATTTGTCAATTTGTCAATTGTCAATTTGTCAATTGTCAATTTGTCAATTGTCAATTTGTCAATTGTCAATTGTCAATTTGACAATTGTCAATTTGTCAATTGTCAATTTGTCAATTGTCAATTTGTCAATTGTCAATTTGTCAATTGTCAATTTGTCAATTGTCAATTTGTCAATTGTCAATTTGTCAATTGTCAATTTGTCAATTGTCAATTTGTCAATTGTCAATTTGTCAATTTGTCAATTGTCAATTTGTCAATTGTCAATTTGTCAATTGTCAATTTGTCAATTGTCAATTTGTCAATTGTCAAATTGTCAATTGTCAATTGTCAATTTGTCAATTGTCAATTGTCAATTGTCAATTTGTCAATTGTCATTTTGTCAATTGTCAATTTGTCAATTGTCAATTTGTCAACTGTCAATTTGTCAATTGACAAATTGACAATTGACAAATTGACAATTGACAAATTGACAAATTGACAATTGACAAATTGACAATTGACAAATTGAGAATTGACAAATTGACAATTGACAAATTGACAAATTGACAATTGACAATTGACAATAGACAAATTGACAATTGACAATTGACAATTGACAATTGATAAATTAATAATTGACAAACTCACAATTGACAAATTGACAGTTGACAAATTGACAAATTGACAATTGACAAATTGACAAATTGACAATTGACAAATTGCCCATTGAAAATGGCCAATTGAAAAATGACTAATTGAAAAAGGGCCAATTGAAAAATTGCCAATGGAAAATTTGCCACTCAAAAATTGTGAATTGCCGATTGAAAATTGTAGATTACCCATTGAAAATTGGTAATTGCCAATTGAAAATTGAGGATTGACAATGGACAAGGAAAAATTGCGGATTGAAAATTGCCAATTGGAAATTGGCGATTGACAGTTTAAAATTGGCAGTTGCCAAATAAAAATTGGGGATTTAAAATTGCCAACTAAAAATTGCCAATTGCCAATTGGAAATAGTCGCGATTGACAATTGAAAAATATAAATTGGGCATTAAAAACTGCCAATTGAAAATGGCCAATCGAAAATTATCGATTGCCAATTGGAAATTGTGGATTGACAATTGACAAATAAAAATTGAGAATTTAAAATTGCCAATAGAAAATTGCAAAGTAAAAATTGCGCATTGAAAATTGCCAAAGCCTAATTGAAAATTGTGCATTAAGAAACTATTATCTATGATATACTATATATAAATAAACTGACAACTCTCAAACAGTAATCAGCATAGATTCAGAATCTACAAACAATTTGGGATCGAATAAAAAAAAAACCAAATCCGTTGATTTTTCAGAAAATTGTAGGCTAACTTCACGCAATTTCTTAATTAATCAATTAAAAATAATTCATTAACTCTCAACCGTTAAAAACCAATGTACTTGCTAATGAACTATAACCAGGTTTGAATGTTAATTTAGTTAAAAATTATTTTTTGTCGGCTAACTGTATACAGGTGTAACGCGCGGAGCCTATAGATACCAGCATATCGTGGACGTGGACTATCTTTATCCAGCATACTGTAGAATACACCCGCAAGCTTCGACTCAGAGCAATACCCTAATTATTCACAATATTAATTCTATTACTAATTGAATTTCAGTGTTTAAAAATTAGTGTAGCAGAAGAAAAAAGATCGATCTCGGCCGAAAAAGATCGATCCGACTGATTGATCGACCTAAAAAGATCGATCAAAAAAACCGAGGATCGAACAAAAAAAGATCGATATTGGATCGAACATCTACTCTCAAGGGTTCCTCAATAATGATCGATAACAAACCCGTAACAGATGAAGTTGCAACCTTGCTTATCACAACCGACAACCCAAAGGAAAAACAATCTGCCCCCATGCCACCTCCTGTCAACGTTGAGCCATTGAGAGTGAGTGCTAAAGAAAAAAAGAAGCCAAAACAAAATGTCAATGAGAAACCGGCGGCAAAACCCAATAAAACCAGATCAACAAAGTCTTCCACTTCAGATTCCCGTATTCTCGATTGGGTCGCAGTCGCAAAAAATAGAAATTTTAATTCACAGTCGAGTGACGTAGTGCACAAGGAGTTGTTCCAAGCACAGCCACTGCATATTGCTCCGGCCCTTTGACCGTCAGGTCAGAAATCAATGTTTACAAAACCAGCACCTGGGGTAATCTGTCGTGTTATATTTTGAAATCTCTACAGCTTCAACAATTTTTTTGAACTAAACAATGCTCCGATAAAAGATGATGTTTTGTGTGTGAGTGAAACGTGGCTGGACAAATCCGTGTCGAGTTTCTCCTCCCTAGCGAATTTTTACAATTTTATTGAATTTAATGCAGTTAGAGATGGAACCAGAGGTAGACTATCCGGTGGGCTTTGTATATTAGTTCCCAAAGAATACAAAATTCTTGACATTATTAAAAGCGATTTCCAGTGGATTTTTGCGAGAATTGCCATTGGTGAAAGTAGTGTGATCGTCGGTAATATTTACCTACTACCAGGAGTCTCTACGGCTGATCTCACAAACTCATTCTCAGACTTGAGTGATTTATTGAATTTGATCGAAGCAAAGTTTCCAAATGTTCCAGTATTTCTTGGTGGTGATTTCAATTGTTCGACTGGCTTGCTTAACGAAGTAGACCCTGCATTTCTTCCCCTAGGTTCCATGTTTTGTGCGTCAAGATTGCCATCGGATCCCGTCAAAACCTTGAGAGCTGAAACTCTCGCTTCGTTTCTGGAGGATCAAGGTCTCCTGTTACTGAACGGCAGATCCCCATCTGATTCCCCAGCGGCTTTCACTCACATACCGTTCCAGAAAAAATTTTCTGAGTCAGTCATCGATTACGTCTGTGTGGATCGCAACTCCTTATCCTTCTGCAATGATTCCTTTGTTAACTCCTTTCCGACTAGATCTGACCATTTTCCAATTGTCATTGAGCTCACTTTCCCATCACACAGCACTGACACCAGTGAGATGCCAGAGTATAAACCATACAAATGGAAAAATGAACTGTCCTCCAGATATGAATTCTACATACAAAAGTGCCCTCGTGTGCAGTGGTGCCCCAGTGAGTCTATTGACTTTTTAGCCAGTAATTTAATCGCTACAATAGAAGACTGTATCCGCAAATTGAACATGTTTAACAAAAGATGTACAACAGTTGTTCCTATCCGTAAACAGGCATGGTTCGATAGCGAGTGTAAGCGAGTACAAAGTACTATGCTTAAGGTATTTCATAAGTGGCAAAAAACAAAGGCAGTCGTATTGAGGGAGGAATATAAACAATTGAGAGCAGGTAGTAAGAAGTTGTTTGATTTAAAAAAGCGGGAGATGGAAGACAACTTCAGAGTCCAATTTAGAAATGTTCGCGATTCAGCATCTTTTTCGAAAATTGTCAACAAATATAGAGTCTCGATTAATCGAAGTAATAACATCAAGAGGGATGTATGGGAAAATTTTATGAGCAATTGCTTTCCTAACAGTACGCCAAGTATTTTTTGCTTTCCGACACAATCGCACCCTGCTCTTGATTCGTATATATCCCAAGATGAAATCCTAAGAGCCCTTGCAAAGGCAAAGCAAAACAAAGCTCCTGGTTGCGATGGATTGAGTGACGTTTTTTATAAAAATTTCCCCACAAATTGGACTTTGTATGTTGAATGCTTATTTAATAAAATATTGGATATTCAAGAAATCCCAACTAGTTGGGTGGAAATAAATCTTTTCATGCTTCATAAGAAAGGTGACGCTTCAGACCCATCTAACTATCGAGGTATTTCTCTTATAAATTGTTTGACAAAAATCTTTTCAACAATTATGGTCAATCGTTTGGAACGCTGGTCATGTGAAACAAAAGCCCTACCTGAACTTCAATCAGTTTTCAGGAAGGGTCGAGGTTGTATAGGTAATATTTTCATTCTAGCATGTGTTTCACAGATGTACTTGGGTAATAACCGCAAATTATTTGCACTTTTCATTGATTTTACGCGTGCCTTTGATAGCGTAGTGCACAGTAAGTTATGCATGAAGTTGTACAAACTGGGTGTTTCGTCAGAATTCACAAATTTATACAAAAACTTGTACGATAAGGCGAAAACAGCAATTCGCACAGTGGACGGCCTTACAAATTATGTCCACATATCTGAGGGGGTTCTTCAAGGGGGAATTAAGGGTCCTATTTTTTTCGGGCTTTTTCTCGCCGCTCTTGAGGAATTTCTCAGGGCTAGGGGGTGCAGAGGGGTTTCGGTCGGACACCAGAATGAGATCATGCTGCTGGCTTACGCGGATGATATTGTTCTGCTTGCAGATAGTTTAGCCCAATTACAGCGTGTTTTGAAAGAACTTCAAGTCTACTTTTCCGAAAACTCTTAGACACTGAATCTCTCAAAATCGAAAGTTCTAATTTTTCAAACATCTGGCAGACACCCTAACATATCTTTCAAATTCAATGGAATGCCTATTGAGATTGTGAACGGGTATCGCTTTTTAGGTACTAATTTTCCAGATCGGGTTTGTTTAGTTTAGCTGCGTCTGATAGGATCAGTGCTTCGAAGATGGCAGCTTCGGCTGCTTTGAATGTTCTTTTCAAAGCAAAAGCCGACTCTTGGTGTACTAATTGCATTGGCAATCTTTCAATTGGCCCTTTTTCAATTAGTCATTTTTCAATTGGCCATTTTCAATGGGCAATTTGTCAATTGTCAATTTGTCAATTTGTCAACTGTCAATTTGTCAATTGTGAGTTTGTCAATTATTAATTTATCAATTGTCAATTGTCAATTGTCAATTGTCAATTTGTCAATTTGTCTATTGTCAATTGTCAATTGTCAATTTGTCAATTTGTCAATTGTCAATTTGTCAATTGTCAATTTGTCAATTGTCAATTTGTCAATTGTCAATTGTCAATTGTCAATTGTCAATTGTCAATTGTCAATTGTCAATTTGTCAATTGTCAATTGTCAATTGTCAATTGTCAATTGTCAATTGTCAATTGTCAATTGTCAATTTGTCAATTGTCAATTTGTCAATGTGTCAATTTGTACAATTGTCAATTTGTCAATTGCAATTTGTCAATTGTCAATTTGTCAAATTGTCCAATTTGTCAATTGTCAATTTGTCAATTGTCAATTTGTCAATTGTCAATTTGTCAATTGTCAATTTGTACAATTGTCAATTTGTCAATTGTCAATTTGTCAATTGTCAATTTGTCAATTGTCAATTTGTCAATTGTCAATTTTTTTTTTGTATGGTCAATGTGTCAATTTGTCAATTTGTCAATTGTCAAGTAATGTCAATTTGTCAATTGTCAATTTGTCAATTGTCAATTTGTCCAATTGTCAATTGGTCAATTTGTCAATTGTCAATTTGTCAATTGTCAATTTGTCAATTGTCAATTTGTCAATTGTCAATTGTCAATTTGTCAATTGTCAATTTGTCAATTGTCAATTTGTCAATTGTCAATTTGTCAATTGTCAATTTGTCAATTGTCAATTTGTCAATTGTCAATTTGTCAATTGTCAATTTGTCAATTGTCAATTTGTCAATTGTCAATTTGTCAATTGTCAATTTGTCAATTGTCAATTTGTCAATTGTCAATTTGTCAATTGTCAATTTGTCAATTGTCAATTTGTCAATTGTCAATTTGTCAATTGTCAATTTGTCAATTGTCAATTTGTCAATTGTCAATTTGTCAATTGTCAATTTGTCAATTGTCAATTTGTCAATTGTCAATTTGTCAATTGTCAATTGTCAATTTGTCAATTGTCAATTTGTCAATTTGTCAATTGTCAATTTGTCAATTGTCAATTTGTCAATTGTCAATTTGTCAATTGTCAATTTGTCAATTGTCAATTTGTCAATTGTCAATTTGTCAATTGTCAATTTGTCAATTTGTCAATTTGTCAATTGTCAATTTGTCAATTTGTCAATTGTCAATTTGTCAATTGTCAATTTGTCAATTGTCAACTTGTCAATTGTCAACTTGTCAATTGTCAATTGTCAACTTGTCAATTGTCAATTGTCAATTTGTCAATTGTCAATTTGTCAATTGTCAATTTGTCAATTTGTCAATTCTCAATTTGTCAA
The DNA here is from genome assembly GCA_026005395.1 of Asobara japonica. Lineage (NCBI taxonomy): Eukaryota > Metazoa > Arthropoda > Insecta > Hymenoptera > Braconidae > Asobara > Asobara japonica. Next base: position 54,394 of record BQMI01000566.1, on the reverse strand, counting down.
TTGTCAATTGTCAATTTGTCAATTGTCAATTGTCAATTTGTCAATTGTCAATTGTCAATTTGTCAATTGTCAATTTGTCAATTGTCAATTGTCAATTGTCATTTGTCAATTGTCAATTTGTCAATTGTCAATTTGTCAATTGTCAATTTGTCAATTGTCAATTTGTCAATTGTCAATTTGTCAATTGTCAATTTGTCAATTGTCAATTTGTCAATTGTCAATTTGTCAATTGTCAATTTGTCAATTGTCATTTGTCAATTGTCAATTTGTCAATTGTCAATTTGTCAATTGTCAATTTGTCAATTGTCAATTTGTCAATTGTCAATTTGTCAATTGTCAATTTGTTCAATTGTCAATTTGTCAATTGTCAATTTGTCAATTGTCAATTTGTCAATTGTCAATTTGTCAATTGTCAATTTGTCAATTGTCAATTGTCAATTGTCAATTGTCAATTGTCCAATTGGGCAATTTGTCAATTGTCAATTTGTCAATTGTCAATTGTCAATTGGTCAATTGTCAATTGGTCAATTTGTCAATTGTCAATTTGTCAATTGTCAATTTGTCAATTGTCCACCTTTGTCAATGTCAATTTGTCAATTGTCAATTGTCAATTGTCAATTTGTCAATTGTCAATTTGTCAATTGTCAATTTGTCAATTGTCAATTTGTCAATTGTCAATTTGTCAATTGTCAATTTGTCAATTGTCAATTTGTCAATTGTCAATTGGTCAATTGTCAATTTGTCAATTGTCAATTTGTCAATTGTCAATTTGTTCAATTGTCAATTTGTCAATTGTCATTTGTCAATTGTCAATTTGTCAATTGTCAATTTGTCAATTGTCAATTTGTCAATTGTCAATTTGTCAATTGTCAATTTGTCAATTGTCAATTTGTCAATTGTCAATTTGTCAATTGTCAATTTGTCAATCAATTTGGCAATTGTCAATTTGGCAATTGTCAATTTGTCAATTGTCAATTTGTCAATTGTCAATTTGTCAATTGTCAATTTGTCAATTGTCAATTTGTCAATTGTCAATTTGTCAATTTGTCAATTGTCAATTGTCAATTTGTCAATTGTCAATTTGTCAATTGTCAATTTGTCAATTGTCAATTTGTCAATTGTCAATTTGTCAATTGTCAATTTGTCAATTGTCAATTGTCAATTTGTCAATTGTCAATTTGTCAATTGTCAATTGTCAATTGTCAATTGTCAATTGTCAATTGTCAATTTGTCAATTGTCAATTGTCAATTTGTCAATTGTCATTTGTCAATTGTCAATTTGTCAATTGTCAATTTGTCAATTGTCAATTTGTCAATTGTCAATTGTCAATTGTCAATTGTCAATTTGTCAATTGTCAATTTGTCAATTGTCAATTTGTCAATTGTCAATTTGTCAATTGTCAATTTGTCAATTGTTAATTTGTCAATTGTCAATTTGTCAATTTGTCAATTGTCAATTTGTCAATTGTCAATTTGTCAATTGTCAATTTGTCAATTGTCAATTTGTCAATTGTCAATTTGTCAATTGTCAATTTGTCAATTGTCAATTTGTCAATTGTCAATTTGTCAATTGTCAATTTGTCAATTGTCAATTTGTCAATTGTCAATTTGTCAATTGTCAATTTGTCAATTGTCAATTTGTCAATTGTCAATTTGTCAATTGTCAATTTGTCAATTGTCAATTTGTCAATTGTCAATTTGTCAATTGTCAATTTGTCAATTGTCAATTTGTCAATTGTCAATTTGTCAATTGTCAATTTGTCAATTGTCAATTGTCAATTTGTCAATTGTCAATTTGTCAATTGTCAATTTGTCAATTGTCAATTTGTCAATTGTCAATTTGTCAATTGTCAATTTGTCAATTGTCAATTTGTCAATTGTCAATTTGTCAATTGTCAATTTGTCAATTGTCAATTTGTCAATTGTCAATTTGTCAATTGTCAATTTGTCAATTGTCAATTTGTCAATTGTCAATTTGTCAATTGTCAATTTGTCAATTGTCAATTTGTCAATTGTCAATTTGTCAATTGTCAATTTGTCAATTGTCAATTTGTCAATTGTCAATTGTCAATTGTCAATTGTCAATTGTCAATTGTCAATTGTCAATTTGTCAATTGTCAATTTGTCAATTGTCAATTTGTCAATTGTCAATTTGTCAATTGTCAATTTGTCAATTGTCAATTTGTCAATTGTCAATTTGTCAATTGTCAATTTGTCAATTGTCAATTTGTCAATTGTCAATTTGTCAATTGTCAATTTGTCAATTGTCAATTTGTCAATTGTCAATTTGTCAATTGTCAATTTGTCAATTGTCAATTTGTCAATTTGTCAATTTGTCAATTGTCAATTTGTCAATTGTCAATTTGTCAATTGTCAATTTGTCAATTGTCAATTTGTCAATTGTCAATTTGTCAATTGTCAATTTGTCAATTGTCAATTGTCAATTGTCAATTTGTCAATTGTCAATTTGTCAATTGTCAATTTGTCAATTGTTCAATTGTCAATTGTCACATTGTCCAATTGTCAATTGTCAATTGTCAATTTGTCAATTGTCAATTGTCAATGTCATTTGTCAATTGTCAATATGTCAATTGTCAATTTGTCCAATTGTCAATTTGGTCAATTGTCAATTGTCAATTGTCAATTTGTCATTGTCAATTGTCAATTGTCAATTTGCAATTGTCAATTGTCAACTTGTCAATTTGTCAATTGTCAATTGTCAATTGTCAAATTCGGTCAATTGTCAATTGTCAATTTGTCAATTGTCAATTTGTCAATTGTCAATTTGTCAATTTGTCAATTCTCAATTTGTCAATTGTCAATTGTCAATTTGTCAATTGTCAATTTGGTCAATTGTCAATTGTCAATTTGTCATTGTCAATTGTCAATTGTCATTTGTCAATTGTCCAATTTGTCAATTGTCAATTGGTCAATTGTCAATTTGTCAATTGTCAATTTGTCAATTGTCAATTTGTCAATTGTCAATTTGTCAATTGTCAATTTGTCAATTGTCACTTGTCAATTGTCAATTTGTCAATTGTCAATTTGTCAATTGTCAATTTGTCAATTGTCAATTTGTCAATTTGTCAATTGTCAATTTGTCAATTGTCAATTGTCAATTGTCAATTTGTCATTGTCAATTGTCAATTGTCAATTTTGCAAGTCAATGTCAATTGTCAATTCGTCCAATTTGTCAATTTGTCAATTTGTCAATTGTCAATTGTCAATTTGTCAATTGTCAATTTGTCAATTGTCAATTGTCAATTTGTCAATTGTCAATTTGTCAATTGTCAATTTGTCAATTGGCAATTGTCAATTGTCAATTTGTCAATTGTCAATTTGTCAATTGTCAATTTGTCAATTGTCAATTTGTCAATTGTCAATTTGTCAATTGTCAATTTGTCAATTGTCAATTTGTCAATTGTCAATTTGTCAATTGTCAATTTGTCAATTGTCAATTTGTCAATTGTCAATTGTCAATTGTCAATTGTCAATTGTCAATTGTCAATTTGTCAACTTGTCAATTTGTCCATTAGTTTGTCAATTTGTCAATTGTCAATTGTCAATTTGTCAATTGTCAATTTGTCAATTGTCAATTTGTCAATTTGTCAATTGTCAATTTGTCAATTTGTCAATTGTCAATTTGTCAATTGTCAATTGTCAATTGTCAATTGTCAATTGTCAATTGTCAATTGTCAATTGTCAATTTGTCAATTGTCAATTTGTCAATTGTCAATTTGTCAATTGTCAATTTGTCAATTGTCAATTTGTCAATTGTCAATTTGTCAATTGTCAATTGTCAATTGTCAATTGTCAATTGTCAATTGTCAATTTGTCAATTGTCAATTTGTCAATTGTCAATTTGTCAATTGTCAATTTGTCAATTGTCAATTTGTCAATTGTCAATTTGTCAATTGTCAATTTGTCAATTGTCAATTTGTCAATTGTCAATTTGTCAATTGTCAATTTGTCAATTGTCAATTTGTCAATTTGTCAATTTGTCAATTGTCAATTTGTCAATTGTCAATTTGTCAATTGTCAATTTGTCAATTGTCAATTTGTCAATTGTCAATTTGTCAATTGTCAATTTGTCAATTGTCAATTTGTCAATTGTCAATTTGTCAATTGTCAATTTGTCAATTGTCAATTTGTCAATTGTCAATTGTCAATTTGTCAATTGTCAATTTGTCAATTGTCAATTTGTCAATTGTCAATTTGTCAATTGTCAATTTGTCAATTGTCAATTGTCAATTGTCAATTGTCAATTGTCAATTTGTCAATTGTCAATTTGTCAATTGTCAATTTGTCAATTGTCAATTTGTCAATTGTCAATTTGTCAATTGTCAATTTGTCAATTGTCAATTTGTCAATTGTCAATTTGTCAATTGTCAATTGTCAATTGTCAATTTGTCAATTGTCAATTTGTCAATTGTCAATTTGTCAATTGTCAATTTGTCAATTGTCAATTTGTCAATTGTCAATTTGTCAATTGTCAATTTGTCAATTGTCAATTTGTCAATTGTCAATTGTCAATTGTCAATTGTCAATTGTCAATTTGTCAATTGTCAATTTGTCAATTGTCAATTTGTCAATTGTCAATTTGTCAATTGTCAATTTGTCAATTGTCAATTTGTCAATTGTCAATTTGTCAATTGTCAATTTGTCAATTGTCAATTGTCAATTTGTCAATTGTCAATTTGTCAATTGTCAATTTGTCAATTGTCAATTGTCAATTGTCAATTTGTCAATTGTCAATTTGTCAATTGTCAATTGTCAATTGTCAATTGTCAATTTGTCAATTTGTCAATTGTCAATTTGTCAATTGTCAATTTGTCAATTGTCAATTGTCAATTTGTCAATTGTCAATTTGTCAATTTGTCAATTGTCAATTTGTCAATTGTCAATTTGTCAATTGTCAAATTGTCAATTTGTCAATTGTCAATTTGTCAATTTGTCAATTTGTCAATTGTCAATTGCAATTTGTCAATTGTCAATTTGTCAATTGTCAATTTGTCAATTGTCAATTTGTCAATTGTCAATTTGTCAATTTGTCAATTTGTCAATTGTCAATTTGTCAATTGTCAATTTGTCAATTGTCAATTTGTCAATTGTCAATTTGTCAATTGTCAATTGTCAATTGTCAATTGTCAATTTGTCAATTGTCAATTTGTCAATTTGTCAATTGTCAATTTGTCAATTGTCAATTTGTCAATTGTCAATTTGTCAATTGTCAATTTGTCAATTGTCAATTTGTCAATTGTCAATTTGTCAATTGTCAATTTGTCAATTGTCAATTTGTCAATTGTCAATTTGTCAATTGTCAATTTGTCAATTGTCAATTGTCAATTTGTCAATTGTCAATTTGTCAATTGTCAATTTGTCAATTGTCAATTTGTCAATTGTCAACTTGTCAATTGTCAATTGTCAATTGTCAATTGTCAATTTGTCAATTTGTCAATTGTCAATTTGTCAATTGTCAATTTGTCAATTGTCAATTTGTCAATTGTCAATTTGTCAATTTGTCAATTGTCAATTTGTCAATTGTCAATTTGTCAATTGTCAATTTGTCAATTGTCAATTGTCAATTTGTCAATTGTCAATTGTCAATTGTCAATTTGTCAATTGTCAATTTGTCAATTGTCAATTGTCAATTGTCAATTTGTCAATTGTCAATTTGTCAATTGTCAATTTGTCAATTGTCAATTTGTCAATTGTCAATTTGTCAATTTGTCAATTGTCAATTTGTCAATTGTCAATTTGTCAATTGTCAATTTGTCAATTGTCAATTTGTCAATTGTCAATTTGTCAATTGTCAATTTGTCAATTGTCAATTTGTCAATTGTCAATTTGTCAATTGTCAATTTGTCAATTGTCAATTTGTCAATTGTCAATTTGTCAATTGTCAATTTGTCAATTGTCAATTTGTCAATTGTCAATTTGTCAATTGTCAATTTGTCAATTGTCAATTTGTCAATTGTCAATTTGTCAATTGTCAATTTGTCAATTGTCAATTTGTCAATTGTCAATTGGCAATGGTCAATTTGTCAATTGTGAATTCGTCAAGAGTCAGTTTGTCAATTGTCAATTTTTCAATTGTCAATTTGTCAATTGTCAATTCGTCAATTGTCAATTCGTCAATTGTCAATTTGTCAATTGTCAATTTGTCAATTGTCAATTTGTCAATTGTCAATTTGTCAATTGTCAATTTGTCAATTGTCAATTTGTCAATTGTCAATTTGTCAATTGTCAATTTGTCAATTGTCAATTTGTCAATTGTCAATTTGTCAATTGTCAATTGTCAATTGTCAATTTGTCAATTTGTCTCAATTGTCAAATTGTCAATTTGTCAAAATTGTCAATTTGTCAATTGTCAATTTGTCAATTGTCAATTTGTCAATTGTCAATTTGTCAATTGTCAATTGTCAATTTGTCAATTGTCAATTTGTCAATTGTCAATTGTCAATTTGTCAATTGTCAACTTTGTCAATTGTCAATTGTCAATTGTCAATTTGTCAATTGTCAATTTGGTCAATTGTCCAATTTGTCAATTGTCAATTTGTCAATTGTCCAATTTGTCAATTATTGTCAATTGTCAATTTGTCAATTGTCAATTGTCAATTGTCAATTGTCAATTGTCAAATTGTCAATTTGTCAATTGTCATTTGTCAATTGTCCATTTGTCAATTGTCAATTTGTCAATTGTCAATTTGTCAATTGTCAATTTGTCAATTGTCCATTGTCATTGTCAATTTGTCATTGTCAATTTGTCAATTGTCAATGTAATTTGTCAATTGTCAATTTGTCAATTGTCAATTTGTCAATTGTCAATTGTCAATTGTCAATTTGTCACTTGTCAATTTGTCAATTGTCAATTTGTCAATTGTCAATTTGTCAATTGTCAATTTGTCAAATTGTCAATTTGTCAATTGTCAATTTGTCAATTGTCAATTTGTCAATTGTCAACAGTTGTCAATTGTCAATTTGTCAATTGTCAATTGTCAATTGTCAATTTGTCAATTTGTCAATTGTCAATTTGTCAATTGTTCAATTTGTCAATTGTCAATTTGTCAATTTGTCAATTGTCAATTTGTCAATTGTCAATTTGTCAATTGTCAATTTGTCAATTGTCAATTTGTCAATTGTCAATTTGTACAATTGTCAATTTGTCAATTGTCAATTTGTCAATTGTCAATTTGTCAATTGTCAATTTGTCAATTGTCAATTTGTCATCAATTGTCAATTTGTCAATTTGTCAATTGTCAATTTGTCAATTGTCAATTTGTCAATTGTCAATTTGTCAATTGTCAATTTGTCAATTGTCAATTTGTCAATTGTCAATTTGTCAATTGTCAATTTGTCAATTGTCAATTTGTCAATTGTCAATTGTCAATTGTCAATTTGTCAATTGTCAATTGTCAATTGATCAATGTGTCAATTGTCAATTTGTCAATTGTCAATTTGTCAATTGTCAATTTGTCAATTGTCAATTTGTCAATTGTCAATTTGTCAATTGTCAATTTGTCAATTGTCAATTTGTCAATTGTCAATTTGTCAATTGTCAATTTGTGTCAATTGTCAATTTGTCAATACATTGTCAATTGTCAATTGTCAATTTGTCAATTTGTCCAATTGTCAATTGTCATTTGTCAATTTGTCAATTGTCAATTTGTCAATTGTCAATTTGTCAATTGTCAATTTGTCAATTTGTCAATTTGTCAATTGTCAATTGTCAATTGTCAATTTGTCAATGTCAATTTGTCAATTGTCAATTGTCAATGTCAATTTGTCAATTGTCAATTTGTCAATTGTCAATTTGTCAATTGTCAATTTTGGTCAATTGTCAATTTGTCAATTGTCAATTTGTCAATTGTCAATTTGTCAATTGTCAATTTGTCAATTGTCAATTTGTCAATTGTCAATTTGTCAATTGTCAATTTGTCAATTGTCAATTTGTCAATTGTCATTTGTCAATTGTCAATTTGTCAATTGTCAATTTGTCAATTGTCAATTGTCAATTGTCAATTTGTCAATTGTCAATTTGTCAATGTCAATTTGTCAATTGTCAATTGTCAATTGTCAATTGTCAATTGTCAATTTGTCAATTGTCAATTTGCAATTGTCAATTTGTCATATTGTCAATTTGTCAATTGTCAATTTGTCAATTGTCAATTTGTCAATTGTCAATTTGTCAATGTCATTTGTCTCAATTGTCAATTGTCAATTGTCAATTTGTCAATTTGGTCAATTGTCAATTTGTCAATTTGTCAATTGTCAATTTGTCAATTGTCAATTTGTCAATTGTCAATTTGTCAATTGTCAATTGTCAATTGTCAATTTGTCAATTGTCAATTTGTCAATTGTCAATTTGTCAACTTGTCAATTTGTCAACTTGTCAATTTGTCAATTGTCAATTTGTCAATTTGTCAATTTGTCAATTTGTCAATTTGTCAACTTGTCAATTTGTCAATTTGTCAATTTGTCAATTTGTCAATTTGTCAATTGTCAATTTGTCAATTGTCAATTGTCAATTTGTCAACTTGTCAATTTGTCAATTTGTCAATTTGTCAATGTCAATTTGTCAACTTGTCAATTTGTCAATTGTCAATTGTCAACTTGTCAATTTGTCAACTTGTCAATTTGTCAATTGTCAACTTTGTCAATTGTCAATTTGTCAATTGTCAATTTGTCAATTGTCAATTTGTCAATTGTCAATTTGTCAATTGTCAATTTGTCAATTGTCAATTTGTCAATTGTCAATTTGTCAATTGTCAATTTGTCAATTGTCAATTGTCCAATTGTCAATTTGTCAATTGTCAATTTGTCAATGTGTCAATTTGTCAATTGTCAATTTGTCAATTTGTCAATTGTCAATTGTCAAATTTGTCAATTGTCAATTTGTCAATTGTCCAATTCGTCCAATTGTCAATTGTCAATTTGTCAATTGTCAATTGTCAATTTGTCAATTTGTCAACTTGTCAATTTGTCAATTGTCCATTTTGTCAATTGTCAATTTGTCAACTTGTCAATTTGTCAACTTGTCAATTTGTCAATTTGTCAACTTGTCAATTTGTCAACTTGTCAATTTGTCAACTTGTCAATTTGTCAACTTGTCAATTTGTCAATTTGTCAACTTGTCAATTGTCATTTGTCAATTTGTCAATTTGTCAACTTGTCAATTTGTCAATTGTCAATTGTCAATGTCAATTGTCAATTTGTCAATTGTCAATTTGTCAATTGTCAATTGTCAATTTGTCAATTGTCAATTTGTCAATTGTCAATTTGTCAATTGTCAATTTGTCAATTGTCAATTTGTCAATTGTCAATTTGTCAATTTGTCAATTGTCAATTGTCAATTGTCAATTGTCAATTGTCAATTGTCAATTTGTCAATTGTCAATTTGTCAATTGTCAATTTGTCAATTGTCAATTTGTCAATTGTCAATTTGTCAATTGTCAATTTGTCAATTGTCAATTTGTCAATTGTCAATTTGTCAATTGTCAATTTGTCAATTGTCAATTTGTCAATTGTCAATTTGTCAATTGTCAATTTGTCAATTGTCAATTTGTCAATTGTCAATTTGTCAATTGTCAATTTGTCAATTGTCAATTTTGTCAATTGTCAATTTGTCAATTGTCAATTTGTCAATTGTCAATTTGTCAATTGTCAATTTGTCAATTGTCAATTTGTCAATTGTCAATTTGTCAATTGTCAATTTGTCAATTGTCAATTTGTCAATTGTCAATTTGTCAATTGTCAATTTGTCAATTGTCAATTTGTCAATTGTCAATTTGTCAATTGTCAATTTGTCAATTGTCAATTTGTCAATTGTCAATTTGTCAATTGTCAATTTGTCAATTGTCAATTTGTCAATTGTCAAATTGTCAATTGTCAATTTGTCAATTGTCAATTTGTCAATTGTCAATTTGTCAATTGTCAATTGTCAATTGTCAATTGTCAATTTGTCAATTGTCAATTGTCAATTTGTCAATTGTCAATTTGTCAATTTGTCAATTGTTCAATGTCAATTGTCAATTTGTCAATTGTCAATTTTGTCAATTGTCAATTTGTCAATTGTCAATTTGTCAATTGTCAATTTGTCAATTGTCAATTTGTCAATTGTCAATTGTCAATTGTCAATTTGTCAATGCAATTGTCAATTGTCAATTGTCAATTGTCAATTTGTCAATTGTCAATTTGTCAATTGTCAAGCTTGTCAATTGTCAATTTGTCAATTGTCAATTTGTCAATTGTCAATTGTCAATTGTCAATTTGTCAATTTGTCAATTGTAATTTGTCAATCTGTCAACTTGTCAATTTGTCAATTGTCAATTGTCAATTTGTCAATTGTCAATTTGTCAATTGTCAATTGTCAATTGTCAATTGTCAATTTGTCAATTTGTCAATTTGTCAATTGTCAATTGTCAATTGTCAATTTGTCAATTGTCAATTGTCACTTGTCAATATTGTCAATTGTCAATTGTCAATTTTGTCAATTGTCAATTTGTCAATTGTCAATTTGTCAATTGTCAATTTGTCAATTGTCAATTTTGTCAATGTCAATTTGTCAATTGTCAATTTGTCAATTGTCAATTTGTCAATGTCAATTGTCAATTGTCAATTTGTCAATTGTCAATTTGTCAATTGTCAATTTGTCAATTGTCAATTGTCAATTGTCAATTTGTCAATTGTCAATTTGTCCATGTCAATTTGTCAATTGTCAATTGTCAATTGTCAATTGTCAATTGTCAATGTTGTCAAATTCTGTCAATTTGTCAATTGTCAATTTGTCAATTGTCAATTTGTCAATTGTCAATTTGTCAATTGTCAATTGTCATATTGTCAATTGTCAATTGTCCAAATTTGTCAATTGTCAATTTGTCAATTGTCAATTTGTCAATTGTCAATTTGTCAATTGTCAATTGTAATTGTCAATTGTCAATTGTCAATTGTCAATTTTGTCAATTGTCAATTGTCAATTGCAATTGTCAATGTCAATTTGTCAAGTTGTCAATTTGTCAATTGTCAATTTTGTCAATTGTCAATTGTCAGTCAATTTGTCAATTGTCAATTTGTCAATTGTCAATTTGTCAATTGTCAATTTGTCAATGTGTCAATTGTCATTGTCAATTGTCAATTTTGTCCAATTGGTCAATTTGCAATTGTCAATTTGTCAATTGTCACTACTTGTCAACTTTGTCAATTGTCAACTTGTCAATTGTCAACTTGTCAATTGTCAACTTGTCAATTGTCAATTTGTCAATTGTCAATTTGTCAATTGTCAATTTGTCAATTGTCAATTGTCAATTGTTCAAATTGGACAATTGACAAATTGACAATTGACAAATTGACAATCACAAATTGACAATTGACAATTGACAAATTGACAATTGACAAATTGACAATTGACAAATTGGACAAATTGACAAATGACAAATTGACAATTGACAAATTGAGAATTGACAAATTGACAATTGACAAATTGACAATTGACAATTGACAATTGACAATAGACAAATTGACAAATTGACAATTGACAATTGACAATTGACAATTGATAAATTAATAATTGACAAACTCACAATTGACAAATTGACAGTTGACAAATCTGACAAATTGACAATTGACAAATTGACAAATTGACAATTGACAAATTGCCCATTGAAAATGGCCAATTGAAAAATGACTAATTGAAAAAGGGCCAATTGAAAAATTGCCAATGGAAAATTTGCCACTCAAAAATTGTGAATTGCCGATTGAAAATTGTAGGATTACCCCATTGAAAATGGTAATTGCCAATTGAAATTGAGGATTGACAATGGACACAGGAAAATTGCGGATTGAAAATTGCCAATTGGAAATTGGCGATTGACAGTTTAAAATTGGCAGTTGCCAAATAAAAATTGGGGATTTAAAATTGCCAATTGCCAATTGGAAATAGTCGCGATTGACAATGAAAAATATAAATTGGGCATTAAAAACTGCCAATTGAAAATGGCCAATCGAAAATTATCGATTTGCCAATTGGAAATTGTGGATTGACAATTGACAAATAAAAATTGAGAATTTAAAATTGCCAATAGAAAATTGCAAAATAAAATTGCGCATTGAAAATTGCCAAAGCCTAATTGAAAATTGTGCATTAAGAAACTATATCTATGATTTCTACTATATATAAATAAACTGTCAACTCTCAAACAGTAATCAGCATAGATTCAGAATCTACAAACAATTTGGGATCGAATAAAAAAAAACCAAATCCGTTGATTTTCAGAAAATTGTAGGCTAACTTCACGCAATTTCTTAATTAATCAATTAAAAATAATTCATTAACTCTCAACCGTTTAAAAACCAATGTACTTGCTAATGAACTATAACCAGGTTTGAATGTTAATTTAGTTAAAAATTATTTTTCGTCGGCTAACTGTATACAGGTGTAACGCGCGGAGCCTATAGATACCAGCATATCGTGGACGTGGACTATCTTTATCCAGCATACTGTAGAATACACCGCAAGCTTCGACTCAGAGCAATACCCTAATTATTCACAATATTAATTCTATTACTAATTGAATTTCAGTGTTTAAAAATTAGTGTAGCAGAAGAAAAAAGATCGATCTCGGCGAAAAAAACAAGATCGATCCGACTGATTGATCGACCTAAAAGATCGATCAAAAAAACCGAGGATCGAACAAAAAAGATCGATATTGGATCGAAACTCTACTCTCAAGGGTTCCTCAATAATGATCGATAACAAACCCGTAACAGATGAAGTTGCAACCTTGCTTATCACAACCGACAACCCAAAGGAAAAACAATCTGCCCCCCATGCCACCTCCTGTCAACGTTGAGCCATTGAGAGTGAGTGCTAAAGAAAAAAAGAAGCCAAAACAAAATGTCAATGAGAAAACCGGCGGCAAAACCCAATAAAACCAGATCAACAAAGTCTTCCACTTCAGATTCCCGTATTCTCGATTGGGTCGCAGTCGCAAAAAATAGAAATTTTAATTCACAGTCGAGTGACGTAGTGCACAAGGAGTTGTTCCAAGCACAGCCACTGCATATTGCTCCGGCCCTTTGACCGTCAGGTCAGAAATCAATGTTTACAAAACCAGCACCTGGGTAATCTGTCGTGTTATATTTTGAAATCTCTACAGCTTCAACATTTTTTTGAACTAAACAATGCTCCGATAAAGATGATGTTTTGTGTGTGAGTGAAACGTGGCTGGACAAATCCGTGTCGAGTTTCTCCTCCCTAGCGAATTTTACAATTTTATTGAATTTAATGCAGTTAGAGATGGAACCAGAGTAGACTATCCGGTGGGCTTTGTATATTAGTTCCCAAAGAATACAAAATTCTTGACATTATTAAAAGCGATTTCCAGTGGATTTTTGCGAGAATTGCCATTGGTGAAAGTAGTGTGATCGTCGGTAATATTTACCTACTACCAGGAGTCTCTACGGCTGATCTCACAAACTCATTCTCAGACTTGAGTGATTTATTGAATTTGATCGAAGCAAAGTTTCCAAATGTTCCAGTATTTCTTGGTGGTGATTTCAATTGTTCGACTGGCTTGCTTAACGAAGTAGACCTGCATTTCTTCCCCTAGGTTCCATGTTTTGTGCGTCAAGATTGCCATCGGATCCCGTCAAACCTTGAGAGCTGAAACTCTCGCTTCGTTTCTGGAGGATCAAGGTCTCCTGTTACTGAACGGCAGATCCCCATCTGATTCCCCAGCGGCTTTCACTCACATACCGTTCCAGAAAAAATTTCTGAGTCAGTCATCGATTACGTCTGTGTGATCCCAATTCCTTATCCTTCTGCAATTATTTCTTTGTTAACTCCTTTGCGACTAGATCTGACCATTTTCCAATTGCCCTTGAGCTCACTTTCCCATCCGCAGCATTGACACCAGTGAGATGCCAGAGTATAAACCATACAAATGGAAAAATGAACTGTCCTCCGAGATATGAATTCTATGTGCAAAAGTGCCCTCGTGTGCAGTGGTGCCCCAGTGAGTCTATTGACTTTTTAGCCAGTAATCCAACCGCTGTAATAGAAGACTGTATCCGCAAATTGAACATGTTTAACAAAAGATGTACAACAGTTGTTCCTATCCGTAAATAGTGATGGTTCGATAGCGAGTGTAAGCGAGTACATGCTTAAGTATTTCATAAGTGGCAAAAAACAAAGGCAGTAGTATTGAGGGAGGAATATAAACGATTGAAGTTAGAAGTTGTTTGATTTAAAAAAGCGGGAATGGAAGACAACTTCAGAGCCCAATTTAAAATGTTCGCGATTCAGCATCTTTTTGGAAAATTATCAACAAATATAGAGTCTCGATTAATCGAAGTAATAACATCAAGAGGGATGTATGGGGAAATTTTATGCGCAATGCTTTCCTAACAGTACGCCAAGTATTTTTTGCTTTCCGACACAATCGCACCCTGCTCTTGATTCGTATATATCCCAAGATGAAATCTTAAGAGCCCTTGTAAAGGCAAAGCAAAACAAAGCTCCTGGTTGTGATGGATTGAGTAATTTTTATAAAAATTTGCCCACAAATTGGACTTTGTATGATGAATGCTTATTTAATAAAATATTGGATACTCAAGAAATCCCAACTAGTTGGGCGGAAATAAACCTTTCCATGCTTCATAAGAAAGGTGACGCTTCAGCCCCATCTAACTATCGAGGTATTTTTCTTATAAGTTGTTTGACAAAAATCTTTTCAACAATTATGGTCAATCGTTTGGAACGCTGGTCATGTGAAACAAAAGCCCTTCCTGAATTTCAATCAGGTTTCAGGAAGCGTCGAGGTTGTATAGTTAATATTTTCATTCTAGCATGTGTTTCACAGATGCACTTGGGTAATAACCGCAAATTATCTGCCCTTTTCTTTGATTTTACGCGTGCTTTTGATAGCGTAGTGCACAGTAAGTTATGAATGAAGTTGTACAAACTGGGTGTTTCGTCAAAATTTATAAATTTATACAAAAACTTGTACGATAAGGGGAAAACCGCAATTCGCACAGTGGACGGCCTTACAAACTATGTCAACATATCTGAGGGGGTTCTTCAAGGGGGAATTGAGAGTCCTATTTTTTTCGCGCTTTTTCTCGCCGATCTTGAGGAATTTCTCAGGGCTAGGGGGTGCAGAGGGGTTTGGGTCGGACACCAGAATGAGATCATGCTGCTGGCCTACGCGGATGATATTCTTCTGCTTGCAGATAGTTTCAGCCCAATTACAGCGTGTTTTGAAAGAATTTCAAGTCTACTTTTCCGAAAACTCTTGACACTGAATCTCAAAATCCAAAGTTGTAATTTTTAAAAATCTGGCAGACACCCTAACATATCTTTCAAATTCAATGGGATCCCTATTGAGATTGTGAACCAGTATCGCTTTTTAGGTATTAAATTTTCCGATCGGGTTTGTTTAGTTTAGCTGCGTCTTTTTAAAGCTAATGAATGGTCTTTTTAAAGCAAAAGCCGACTCTTGGTGTACGATCGATGCTCTTTTCGACAGCCTGGTTTGAGTGTGGTTGCTTATGGTTGGGAAGTATGGGCAATTCACGATCTTGAGTCGGTTGAAGGAGCTCCGACCAATTTTTGCAAAAGGGTACTCAATCTCCCCCAATCAACGGCCGGGTATGCGATACGTTGGAAACTGGCCGAGCACCCTTATCAGTTACGGTTTTGAAGTATTCTCTCAAATGGCTAAGTAAGGTACTGCAGAGGGACGACTCACGTTATCCAAAAATTTGTTTCAGTAGATTACTTTCCATGCAAACAATGGACATAAGATTTAACTGGGCGCTACAAATGCGGAAATTTTTTGTTCATGCGGCGATGAGGATACGTGGTCTAGTCTGTCAGCCTCATCCCTAATTGCTGTGTTACCAGAGTTCCTTGAAAAGTACTCAACCATTGTTTTGGAAAAAGACCGTGCTAGGTGCCTTACTAGTACCAGTTCATATTTTTACAAACACTTTGCTTTTGCCAATGGCCCTCAACCACATTTACTGGTACATCTACCCTTGGCCTGTAAACGTATTGTTGCAAGAATCAGGCTTTATAATAAATCCAGTTTAAACACAGCTGGATCAAGTGGTGTGGTGCACCTCAATGCTATGGAATGTTGCGAAAGGTGCAATTCGGGTGAAATTAATGATATCATCCACTTCTTATGTGTTTGTCCAGCCCTAGATCATATTCGATGGAATATTTCCGGTACAGACCTTACCCCATTGCACTTTTGGCTGTCCATCTTATCTAGTACTTCAGATTTAAAAAAAAGCTGGACATTTGTTTACCAAGCCGCTGCTCTTGAATGATGTATTATGTAATCAGTCTTACTAGTCCTTCCTAATTTACGAATTTATTTTGATCTTGTTTCAACAATTTTTTTAGTTTAATCTATAGAATGTAATCAACCATTTCTCTATTTTGTAAGGACTTCGAGTCCACAATCTTATTTTGGATAAATCTATATCTATCTATATATCTATCTATATCTATAAACAGTAAATTAATGACTTTTTCAAATATGAAGAAAAAAAAATTTTGTCTTCTGCATTTCAAAATACCAAAAAAGCATCTAATTGTTCCGTGGGAGTTTTTCTTTGTTTCCATCGTAAAGGGGCTGGACTGCTAACTCGACGCCTTTTTTGAATACCCTCATTTTTCATGTTTTTATCCGAGCACCAAAAAAAAACGGATGGAACACCAAAAAGCGCCTCATTAACCCCGAATTATGAGCCCTGGGAAGACCCGATTCGAGTACCTAGGACTGCAAACTTAATACACCTGAATTTTGGATGCAGCTTCCGACGACGAAGACGCTCCCGTGGTAAAAAAAAAAGTTTATCCCAAGCTGTGAAGCTAAACTTGCAAGCAATTTTTGTAAGAAACATAAGAGCGATATTCCAAGCAAATCCAACCCAACCAAACCTCGTAATATTCCAATCCCTAAGAGGGTGATCATTCCTAATTTTATATAACAACAACCATTCCTAATTTCTATTATCATATTCTCCAGGTAGATGTAACAAAATGGAGGAATTTCACGGACCCGGAAACGGCCGGAGAGTGCAGGGACGTATCGCAGGTATTCAACATGATCCTTTTCAAAACCCATGCATACTATGCCCATACTTTGACGAAATCCTAATTGAGCCCAACTAAATTCGTACGACATCTTGATTTCCAAACAAAGCACCATGAGCATCAAAAAAGTATGATTGCCTAGCCATTTGCCTGCCCATATCACCAAATCCATTCAGCAGCATACGGTAAATTTCATCCCGAGGGGCTATGCTGGTTTGAGACAGATATTGACCAATGTTATAAAATAAACAGGGCGTCCAAAATGGACGGGATGAGGATCTGTCGTCAACAGTAATGTATCCTGATCCAACAGACGTAGCATGGCCGCCAGCCGTGAGAAGATGAGTCGAGTTCCCCGCTACGCCCACACACCCCTGTCGAGTCTGCCATCCCAAAAGTCTCCCAGGTACATTATCTTAGAAGGTTATTTCCATTACGTTGTTGAATTTCGATAATTCGGCACAATACCCCTTGATATGCAAAAATGGTTGTTCGTGTGGTGATCGTTAGCATGGTGATCTGCCATCCAGTGATACCCCAGCGGCACCAGTGAAACCCCACCAACTTGTATTGTCACTCGGTCCTAGCTGTGATGGTTGCGACCGATGCCGAAAGACCGCAGAAGAAGTGGCATTGATGAAGCAGCGGTTGGAGATATTGGAGTTGGAGAGGGACCAATGGAAAAAGCAACCGCCAGCACAAGAACACGGAGCACATGAAGATTTGGTACGTGAATAGTTTCCAATTCAATTTCGCTAAGTGAAGGCGTAACATCGTCTATGGCACTGGTCAGTGGCAGAGCAGTTACATATATAATCGTTCATGGGTGCAGGTGACGCTAGCCAGTAAGAAGCGGGCGTTCAAAGTCAGGGTGGATTACTACCGGAAGGCTTGCAAAGCCCAAAATTTGGAAGCGGTGGTCAAGGCGATAGCGCTAGGCCTGGACACCAATATGAAGACTGGAGCGCGGTACTTCCTTCATGTACCCCAGGGGACAGGATAGATTCTTCCGATTTTGTTGCGGACGTAGCAGGTATCTCTCTCTCTTTTACTCGCTCTCACCCGTCCTGGAATTCCCGTTTCACATCTGCTTGTGTATTTTCAGGAGCATGTAAATTGGCCATCCGGAAGAAGGACAAAACTTTTTCCGGTCTGTATGCCCTTCGGATTATGAACGATGGAGAAAATCGTAGGATGATGGCGAGGAACCACTCCTCACCGGAAAACATTGCGGACACGGCCGAAATGAGTACCCAGGAGCGGATGAATCATTTTCTTAACTCCTTGACGCCCAAAAATTTGACGACCTGGGTGTCAGCATGTTTCTCAGAAACGCGACGGGCAGTGTAATATAGTTATGTTGTTATTAATAAAGAAAACCGTTTAAAAGGTTCAGTGATAGTGATTTCTTGTCGATTCCGACTAGAAAGTTGAAAGACTTCAGTTTCTATCGGTATGCTTCTTTGATTGACTCAAAATTTGATTGCGAGTCGATTCAAATATACTTGTGAAGATATTATTTTTAATCGGTGCGGACGCCGTCTTGGACAGTGTTAGCGCGGGGGGGGGGGTCTTGGTTATCCAATCGGCTTTCACAGTTAGTCACACAGCGAAGGGCCCTAGATTTACACATTTCCCATGATTTTTTCCGCGAGGGAAGCCACATACAAGGTGTCCCACCACTAGTGACTTTAATTTTGAGGGTGAATAAGGGATGAAGTTTGCAGTCGAAAGTTCCCCTTCCACTTTACTGTGAGACGCACCCCCGCAGAGCTATTCAATTTTTGAATTGACTAACCACAGCGTCACTCCGCCCCTTGGTCAGTGGTTCTCCGCTCGATGATTTTTGGATTAGAAAAATGGTCTTTTGTGATTTGTTTCTCAGGGAAAAGTGAGGGGTAAATTCAGGGGAAGGTAAGTGTTCAGTTCTACGCATAGGTTCACGAACTTTTCCAAGGGAACTTGCCAGTTCCGTAACGGCTGCAGAAACCCTTTTGAGTTCGTACACGGTTCCGGGTACCCGGTCAGTTATAACAATGGTTCTATCGCTGACTATGCTGGTTTCAAAACTGTTCCACGCGGTTATGCCGGTTGCAGAACTGTTCCAGAAATGTTCTGGAACCGGCATGATTGCCTCGAACATGGGTGTGTTCCGGAAACAATAGCCAGAACCGATTGTGTTCGGACCCGTCTCTGAACGTGAAATAGGAACTGGAACAGTTCTGGAACCGGAATGATTGCCTGGAATATGGGTCTGTTCTTACAACAGCAGCCAGAAATGACCGTGTGCTCGGAAGCATCTCTGAACGTGAAATAGCGATCGGAACAGTTCTGGAACCGGCATAACTGCGTGGAACAGTTCTGGAACCAGCATAGTCAGCGATAGAACCCTTGTTATAACTGACCGGGTACCCGGAACCGTGTATGAACTCAAAAGAGCTTCTGGAGCCGTTACGGAGCTGGCAAGTTCCCTTCGAACAGTTCGTGAACCGATGCGTAGAACTGAACATCTACCTTCCCCTGAATTTACCCCTGACTTTTCCCTGAGAAGAAAAATCACGAAAGACCATTTTTCTAATCCAAAAATCATCGGGCGGAGAACCACTGGCCGAGGGGGCGGAGTAACGCTGTGATTAGTCAATTCAAAAATTGAATAGCTCTGCGGGGTGCGTCTGTGGGACACCCTGTATTATAATCAATATACAATTAATCGCACTATTCTGCTACGATCCAAATCGTGTTGTGTTATCTCATGCGGGTTATCTTCCGGGCCACCAGAGGTCATATCAGAATTCACTAGTTCCCAGTGCGTATAGCTCGACTGCCAATTTGCTTGTGCCACAATCTAAATATACCTGTGGAGGCACTTTTTGGGTGAGTACTGAAATCTCCTCCGTTCAAAACTTCGGAACAAATGGCGGCACCACAGCCGACGCCTTCTCCTGTTTCTTTGGGGGGTATTAATTATTATTATTATTATTGTAAGATATGCCGTGGGCTCACTACGAGTGAGGGGCGACATATAGGCCTAGGTTCTCTGAGTCAGGCGCAGAACGAAAATCTCATCGGCAGCAGGGTTATAAGGAGATTCCAAGCTTAGGATCACTAACTGTGCTACATCCCAACTGTCCGCATTCCCCCTCCTCCAAGAATGTATCTCCCCCTACCCGGTGTCTTTGTACAGCGAGGGCTGAACATTTTCACGATATGTAGAAGGGAGTTTCCTCGTCCTCCTCACAGAAACGGTCTATGGTGGTTTTAGATAGGCCCAGTATGTTCATGTATGTTCAGTTACTAACGTTCTTAACAGATTCCTGTTTATTTTCATTAGTTCCCTGATCCTGGGCATCATTGACAGGAATCTTATCACCTCGGTGTGTCCCTTCCCATCCCTGTTCCCCCTCCAATCTCCCATCCGCTTTAGCCGGTGGGCTGCTGATATCGCCGCCGACCTAGGCTCCACCTCAATGGAAGGTAGTCCCAGCACTTCGGTCAGAGTGGTTAGTCTGTGTGTGTGTGTGTATGCGTGTTGAAAAGTTGGCGTAAATTGACCAGTATCGCCTTAATAATGAGTGTTACAAAAAAATTCATGGAACAAAAGAATGTATGTTTCTACATGGGGAACAACTTCTCTTTAGAACTTTGCCGTATAACTCTTACTGTTCGTGTAACAGAGCGAAATGAACAATTAAAATTGTCCACCAGTGATATGTCCTGAGCTATGGACGTTGTAGAAAAAACTCATAAAAAATTATGTGCGTATTTCTGTGTAAGGAATAACATTCATTATACACTTTTTCCTCAAACACCCACGAACATACATACATGCACAGATACAGTCGAGCAGTCGGGCTTTAGCGTAGAGTATCTGCCTACTACTCCAAATTCTTAGGTTCGCCCTGGCCGCTGGAGAATATGTATCAAAAATATTTTCTCATGAATTCTGACCGATGCAGGAATGTTCCGTGTGTGGCATCAGCGGTACCCATAAAATGAGACCGAGCGGGAACCGAACCCAACGCGGGGAGGTGGGGAGGGTGGGTTCCGTCATAGGCGCCAGCCATCGTAGCACAGGGGTTTCTGGAGGTTTACCCTGTGTATTGGAAATACGATGGCCTAAAATAGCGAAAGTCGGCCCCAGCCGCTTGGGGGGGGGGGGGGGCCGTACGCTCCCTGACGGAATGCTTTAACGGCCGCTACCCGGGGCGTAGAAATAACAGGGACGGAGAGAAAAAGAAAGGAAAAAAAACATACAGTCGGAGCTTTCGCATAGTGGGTAGAGGATCTGCCTACTACTTCAAAGGTTTTAGGCTCGCGCCCGGCCACCGGAGAATATTTTTAACCCCTCAGCATTGACCGGCGGCTCCCGTTGACTCGCATGTGCTATTCAATACACGATAACTCCTATACATAACATCAGATAATTATGAAGTAAAATTGAATGATGATCTTGATGTCACCAAAAAGTTGTTTAAAGCATGGTATTTTTTTACTCATATTTTTCTAGAATTATGGAGACCTATTTTAATTAAATAATCCAACTGGTTATCGAGATCGGCGATTGTCAGAACTTTTTGAATAATTAATCAATGATTCATTAAATCCAAATTTAATGGAGACAGGGACTTACGAAGTATATGTTTAGTAAAAATTGCAGAATTGTTTATGAATTTTTTTTCGGTAAACGCGAGGTTTGAATGCATTCGACATACAATATAGTTTCGTAATGTTGATGTGTTCGAAAAAAAATAAGAAATTATTTGAAAAAAACAAAAATCAAGTTGCATTGTATTGACGAATCCATTTACTTTTTGTGATAATTTTCAGAATGCCGATATCTATCATAGTGAGGGAGAAATAGTTCATTTCGACACCAGTGCGGCAACAACTTGTTTGACACACTGTGCGCAAAGCAACGTTTCCCGCACGTATCATGTGCAAAAAACCGTGCCCACGCACATTGTATCAAATAGCTATTGTCGTCACAAGGCCGTAAAAAACTTCAAATAAAAATTTTCAAATCTTCACTCCTGACAGGAGAAGCCGTCACTTGCGCCATCTGCCATCATTTCCGCACTCCAAGCCTTGATAACATGGCAGCCGTCGGTCATGTAGGTGTGCCGACATACGGGCGGCCATGATAGAATAGTTCTATCAATTTCGCCAATTTATAATTTTTTCCGGAAAAGGTTTTATAATGATATTAATGTCACATTTCATAGAAAATATTCATAAATCATCATTTTTGGAATTAGAATACCCCAAACATCTTATTACCATGTTTTTAGCCCAAAAACAATCAGCCCGAAACAGCCAGGTAATTGTCTGGTATCTCAATCGCCAGGGCATGAACGTAACTGCTTACCAGTCCCTGCAGAAATCGTTTCAGATTATGCTAGGACATTGATCGCATCAGGTATTCGCGCGTTTACGAAGTATTCGACTATCAACGAGTACGCCAACTCATTTTTCAAGAATGAACCCCGCCCAACGTGTTATATACGCATCGATGTTGCACATTTTCTGCATCTATGGGTGAAACTGTTGAAAAATCAGACGCCAGTAGTTGCAAACTTTTACAAGGCATCTATTGGGAAGTTAATTTTGTGCCGCAGTAAGGCAGATGCAGAAAAACTCTTACGAGCTATCTTCACAGTTGCTCGAAGTGAGAAGACAGGACTAATCGAAAATGGAGAATCGTCTGCATGTCATCTACAAATTCAGTACATGGAAGAACTTTTTACGACTAATATTTATACTGAATTATCACTAAATGAAGGAGATTTACATCAACAAGCAACATCAGTGGACTCGTCCGATTCAGCTACTGAGGACAACTCATACAACAGTTTATGGTATATTTGGGGCAAAATCTGGACTCTTCAGCGAAGAAAAACATTACAAGCGCGGAAGGAACTGAACCAAATCCTTATTATTGTGAAGAAGTTCCCGATCGATTGCTGCATCAATATATTGCGTGGTTGCTGCTATGGTCTTGTATTTGTCGAAACTTTTTCGATTATGGAAGGTGCCCGGCAAGAAGCGCGGCAATCGAAGCAACCTTCAGGTCGATAAAACAACTAATGTTACAAGGTTATAGGCTTCCGTGGAGATATTACAATTGATCCATGGGAAGCTAATGAGTTTGTAAATACTTGTACCTTAGCAGAATGTACAGCTGTAATTATATCGAGAACCGCCAAACCCATAGATTGTCTTTTCCTCGAGGTTACTCATGAAGAAACCAGCCCACAAATCGAATGTTTTTACAACAATTCCGAAGAAACTGCGAGTAAATTCTACAGATTCATCAACTGAATTTTTAAATCTCCAAGGTATTATTCATCATCAGGTGTTGAAAACCACAGCGCTTAGATCCATTGCAGATGGCAATTTAGAGGGAAATTATAAAACATATTCGTTTCGAAATTCCACTTGGATCTGCCACGACGTAAAACAAATCAATGTCAATAAAGAAACATCAAGTTTGTCCCAAAATGCTATTATATGCAAAATAGGTGCGTGCTAAATAGTTGCGAAGTTCACTCTGTAATAACTTCCTAAATTTATCAAATTGTTAATGAGAAACTGTAGTCTTCTTGAATTATGTTGAGATACAATACTTTTCAATTTCCTATGGTATAATTTTTTAGACATCTTGAAGTTCTCAGATATTGGTTAATTATTCCAAATATAACTAAACCCAAAAATGCACGAAAATTTCGAAATTTCAAACAACATAAATGGAATAGCAAACAAATAGATAATTCGATTGTTATAACCAAATTGAGTGCTTCGACACATAATAATAACCATAACGAAAATACTAATAATAATAATAAGGCTAATACTAATGATGCTCATAATATTAATTAAATGATAACATCCAGTTGTTCATAGATTTCAATTACACCGTTTCTAAATTCAGTATTCTCGAAAATATTAAAGTGCAAACACAAAGATTTTCATCCGAGTTTGATTCGACGGGCGTCTTTAAGTTTGAGGGTTATAATTTTTTTTGAGGGATACATGAGAATAGTTTGACCTCAAAAAATTAATGTTGATTTTGATGGTAAAGTAGAGCTCTTTGAGGCCACTGATGGTCTACGACAAATGTGGCATTGAACAGTCAATAGATGGCGGTCTGTTCTCCTCGACAACTCAAGACTTGATATAACCTCAGAAAATGACGATAAGACTTGGTCTGACGATTTGTTTATTCCCGCACTTGACTTTAGGATTTCACTCGATGAAGTTCCGGTTCAAAATGCGGTCTCCAAAAACAAGAAACGCAGAAGTAAGGCCTGTTCTGGTCCAATTTGGAGATTCAAAAAATGTAAATTTCAATAAAACGTTTCTTCATGTATGTTCTTCAGTTTACTTTTTTCACACAACTAATTTTATCAGTTCCGTCACTGTCGTACCGAGAGTTTTTGATGGTAGTTTGAGGCACCGTCGTCAATGACGTTCATGTGCGAGAAATTTTCACAGCGCAACTAGGGTGACATGTCCAGTTTCTGGACACTTAAGGAAATATCCGTTTTTTAAAATACATTAAAAATGAAGGAACCATCGAAATCATGGTGTGAAGGTTTTCATAGGGTTAAAAATATTGTTAGCTACACACAATAATTATTTGAAATGAAAATGATGAAGCAAACATTAATTATATGGAAAAAAGTTGACTCGAGCCAAAACCCTAGTTTCTGGACATCGAGCTCCAGTTTCTGGACATCGAGGTCCCGTTGCTGGACACGCGCCATGTCCAGTTTCTGGACACGGAATAAAAATAATTTTTGATGGATGATTTGGTCTTGAAGAATCTGAACAATCCGATATAATTGTTGTTATATTTACATACAATTTTAATTAATAAGAAAATTAGTCAGTATCAACATACTGATCAAACAATAACGGAACGGAAAAAATAACAAAGTGAACAAATGGTCCTGTGCACTTGAGTTGTGAGTCACAAGAATGTTTTTTGCCACAAATATGAAAATAACAATTACAAACCATTGACTTGAATTTTGCCGTTTCACTGATGAATTGTAGAATTTATTTATCAACGAATGGCGTCATTATTAATATTTTCTAGCGAAAAACAATGGAACTATTTATTTATGAACCAATGTATACATTTATTATTTGTAAATCAAGGTTAAAGATTGATAGAATTACGTATTAGATTGTATGTATGTTTTACACAATTCCGAAAGAAAAATTATTTTTGCATCTCCTTTCATCTTATCAGCCATAATGTTATATCAATTTTTTTTATTCCAGATTTGCAAGATTGCCATACACACGGATGAAAGTTGTTCTACTCTATTGTTTACTGATTTTGATAACCAGACAGGGGTCGGATCTGTGTCGTATGCAACAAAAAAAAAACAAATACAGATTAGTATTTCTACAGCAACCATTTCTCCTGATTTTACTGAATCATCCAACAATATAGCCAAATCAATGATTTTTGCAGATTGGTATGGCAGGTCCGAAGCAAGGGTATTCAGGACAATACGCTCGTCAATAGGTTAAAATACTTTCTGGCTATTTTCCTCAGGCTCTACTAGATGATAGTGGTATTATGGACTGCTTATCGTCAATCTCGCAAACAGCAACCAATACAGGAAGAAACCTTGTGGGTTTCGAGAAACTGATAACCTGTACAAACCATTGTACTGTAGCGTCGGAGCGCGTTTTTTACTACAGTATCCCATTGAATGTGTGGCTAGACGAGCAAATAGAGCGATTCATCACCACAACAAATTTAAAGAGATGTTCATCAGACAGCTGCACTGGAACAGTAAGAGAAACACTTCGTATGCTGGAAAAATTCGCATTGTTTGAAATTATTTCTGGATATTCAACCAGTGACTATGTTAAATTAGCAACTTTGCCACAATGTTTTCAATTGTGCGAGTCCACGCAAATTTTTCATTTAACAGGTGTAATTGGGTATGAGCTTCCTAAGCGTTCGGGCATCAGGAATAACCAATTTGATCCAAAGCGAGAACAAAATCGGTCATTACACGAATTACGCTAAAATTCAGAACATTTGGCTTCATTACGATAAGACAGTCTTTGCCTTTGCAAATTAGCGGAAAAAGTACTTCCGGTAATGGTCCTTTATACCACATAAATTTCTACTTCACCTGTTTCGAAATTCTTCAGGGTGCAAAACACGTACAAGATATACGTGAAAGAAGTGCATGTGTTAGAATTCGTATACGTCAACCATAATGTATGTTAAGCGACAGTATTATTCGGCTTCGGTCCTTTGGTATGTGATATTATCAGTATTGACTATCGTAAACAATTTGATACGTCAGTATTCTCGCATTACTGGCCTTATTAGAGACGCGTTAGAGATATTTTCGTACCGAATACATTGTAGAAGATTCTCAACTCTGCTACACTCTGTAGTAGACGTTTATGCCCCATTATATGGACGAAATAAAATGAACTCATTAAAAGAAAAGCATATAACTGCAAATTGAAGTTTTCCCTTGATAACCCTTTTGCTATTCCGTATCGTTTAGGCACACATATATAGAGACGCAGAAGTACCTCGACATGAATTTTACGAGCGACTGGTAAGAGATTGAGAAATAACCTATCAACGGTTTCCCATGAGTTCGTAAATATGCCATCATCTGCTTGTAAATGCCCGCACATCGTTCTAATAATGCATAACCGTTATAAACATATGATCAAAATTAGCACAGACAGATACAAATATCCAGAGTAGTTTTAACACGATCATTCGACTGAAATGTTGATTGGTAAAAATCATTATTGGATTATTTATACGCTCCACGATTCTCAACAGACAGTCATCATGATACGCATAAGTAAACAAACATCTAGTTCAATCTAGTTCAGACAAACATCCAGTTTCATTGCTTATAAGGTACAGTATTCAATGACATGATTATTAATCATATATTCATCAATACATTTAACCGTGAATAGTAGTTGATACATTTGTTGATGACTTTTGAAGTGGTAAAAATATGTTACCACAGACAAGTCCAATCAGCGAGTCATAGTCGCAGTGTACAACAATGTGAACTTTTAATAATTTGTTCATTAGTGAACATGAGAAATGAAATATTTTTCCATTACAAGTAATGTTCAAAATACGTGAGAATCGATAAGTCAATCCAAACAGCCATAGGGAATGTCTGGATGTATGAGTGTTTCCGAAATGTTAATCCTAGGTTTCTCACGAACGAATGAAGCTATCGAGACCGTCAATATTGGAATCGAAGCGTTTTTATGTAACTTAGAGGGATTAGATGTTGGGTGAAATTGGTGTAGTATATTGTTATTAACAATTTAGTGTATATTGTATATTGTTATTAACAATTTTAATTGTTTATTACGTTCTATTGCATAAACTATTAGAGTTAGCGCAAAATTTATATGAGAAAAGTTGTTTCCCATATAAAAATGCGTATTGTATGTAGAATGATTTTTTTCGCAAATTTGCATAATTAAAGAGGTATGATCGTCTCAACAATTATGTATGTAATGAGTGAATGAATGAATCCAGAGCTGTCATGGAGGTCTCAGTCGAAGCGTTTCCGTGCAACATCGAGCGGATTGCATTTTAGATGACATTCGTGGAGTATATATGCAATCTTATTAACAATTGCAATTGTTTGTACGGTTCCACTGGGTAAAATATTAAAGTTAGCGGGAAACTTATCTGAAGAAAACTATTCCTTATATGAAAATACACATTTTATGTAGAATGACTTTTTTCTATAATTTGCATAATTAAGGGGGTATGGCCGTCTCAACAATTATGTATGTAATAAGTAAATGAATGAACCCAGCGCTGTCATGAAGTTCTCAAGCGAAACCTTTCCGTTCAGAATGGAGCGGATTACATTTTGGATGGCATTCGTGCGGGTACATGCAATGTTATTAACAATTGCAATTGTTTATACGATTCGACTGGGTAAAATATTCAATTTAGCGGGAAACTTATCTTAAGAAAACTATTCCTTATATGAAAATACATCGTTACGTGAAATGAATTTTTTCCATAATTTGCATAATTAAGGAGGTATGGTCGTCCGAGCAATTTGAAATACGGGAACAATGCATATCACCAGGGTCGTTCATTATACAAAAATGCACATTCAGTATAACTTTTTTCAATATAGGTTGAAACATATCGCGAGTTGAACTAGAATATACTTGGCGAATGAATATGTCGACAATTGCGGGAAGGATGTCAAAGAGAGGGATAATTAGGAACATGCAGAGGACGAATTCCAGTTGAATATTTTTATGGGGCTTAAAAAATCCAACTAAATCGATCGCATGCAGTAATTAATAGTCGCAAGTTCAATTATTGATATCACTGTTGAGTTTGCTCATCACCATGGTTGCATACTTATGCTGTGCTGAAATACCAAATCGGGAAGTTTTGTTTATGCCCCGTATGGGGCACACACATTTGCACACCACTAGTTTATCAAGGGCATTACAATGAAAAAGGTAAATCGATACAAACGGTCATTGAGCACTGCGCGGAATTGTGCGGATTTATGATTATTTAGTCATTGGCAAATATAATAACTAAAATATTTTTGCCTTCGAAATTATCTTTGTTGATGATATTTAATGACCACAAAAATGTATGATCATAGACAAGCCGATCTAATTGGTTGTAGTTAGAGGTCTAATTGAATGGATTGTCAATTATATATTCATTAGCCATATATATAAGCACAATATTTTTGCAATGCAAATGATCTTAGTTGATAACTTTTCATGGGCACAAAAATTTGCATTTTTGTTGTTTAGTAAATAATTTTTCACTAATGTTTGTCAATTGGAACAATTTTTTGTTCGTTGTAGTTAATGAGCACATAATTCTAGGCCCATATAAACGTGATTTTGGTGACTCGGATAGTAGGAAATGCATTTGAGTCATCTATGGGGAATTTGTTGCTTGGCCAATAATGTTTAATAAATGTTGGTCAATTGGAACAATTTGTTGCTCGTTGTGGTTGAAGAGCAGATAATTCCAGGCGCATGTAAACGTGATTTTAGGGACTCAGCTGCTGGGAAATCCATTGAAGTCATATATGGGGCATTTGTTGCTTAGCAAATAATGTTTAATAAATGTTGGTCAACTGGAACAATTTGTTGCTCGTTATAGTTGATGAGCACATAACGCCATGCGCATATAAAGGTGATTTTGGTGACGCGGATAGTAGAAATGCATTTGAGTCATCTATGGGGCATTTGTTGCTTAGCAAATAATGTTTAATAAATGTTGGTCAACTGGAATAATTTTTTGCTCATTGTAGTTGATGAGCACACAACTCCAGGCAGATATAAAGGTGATTTTGCTGACTCGGATAGTAGGAAATGCATTTGAGTCATCTATGGGGCATTTGTTGCTTAGCAAATAATGTTTAATAAATGTTGGTCAACTGGAACAAATTTTTGCTGGTGTAGTTGATGAGCACATATTTCCAGGCAGATTTAAAGGTGATTTTGGTGACTCGGATAGTAGGAAATGCATTTGAGTCATCTATGGGGCATTTCTTGCTTAGCAAATAATGTTTAATAAGTGTTGGTCAACTGGAACAATGTTTTGCTCGTTGTAGTTGATGAGCACATAATTCCAGATCCATATAAAGGTGATTTTGGTGACGCGAATAGTAGGAAATGCATTTGAGTCATCTATGGGGCATTTATTGCTTAGCAAATAATGTTTAATCAGAAAAAAATCAAAAAACTTTTTGAAAAAAATGGGCCAAGTCCGTATTTCGAGGTGGTGTACAGCCCACCAGATAAAACCACTAAAATGGCAATATTCATTACCATCTGGCTTTGACATTAAATATTTAAAAAATCAAACAAATATGAAAATACGCCAAGCTCATGAATTGCTCTGCAGTTAATCATAACATCACTAATGCACATAATATGCAGGTGAAACACCGGAAAAATTGATCCAGAAAAAAAAATTGGTGCAAAAACAGCGTCAGGGCCAACGGACTTGACGCGGTTTGTCCGACACAGTCGAGTTTGCGTACCATGTTAATATGAATATATTTTATTATGTACTTTCGCCTATACCAGATTATCATGTACGATTGTACACATGTGGATGTTATTATGTATTAGCCCCCCCGACTACCAAACGACATACACCTGTATGAGTCCCTCCGACTACATATGATTTATGTCGTCAATTTGACTGAATATGCTTGCGCGAAAATAGCTATGGTTGTTGTAAATATTTCATGACCATAAGTAATTAGGAATAAAAAATGTCAAAATTCATTGGAGTTCTCAAAACTCCGATTTTTAGTTTTTTTCCTTAGTCTGCCCCTCATGAAAGGTCCACTGAAATAAGATCTTTCATGGCCCATAATGTGGCCTGTACAGAGGCTTTAGTAGGAATAATTGTTCTATAGTAATCGTTGCGTTAGTATTTGAAACGGAAGTTGGGTATTTCATTTTTGAATAATCTATTCATTCTGTAATGTATTGTTTTGTTGATCTTTTTCAAGTGTTAAATGTTATTTTTTTATACTGTTAACGGTATGACTCCACTGTGGAGTATGATGCTGCTAGACGTATTCGGGTCAATCAATTATAGTTCACTACGAACGCTACTAACCGAGTAATACAACGGACTACCTGTTTCTTTGATATGTCTTTTCAAAACGCGTCAAGTCCGTTGGTCCTCACGCTGTTTTTGCACCAATTTTTTTTCTTCTGGATCAATTCTTCCGGTTTTTGACCTGCATATATGTGCATTAGTGACGTTCAGATTAACTGCAGAGCAATTCATGAGCTTGGCGTATTTTCATATTGTTTTGATTTTTTAAATATCTAATGAATGTTACCATTTCAGTCGTTTTATCTGGTGGCTGTACACCACCTCAAAACATGGACTTGGCCCATTTTTTCAAAAAGTTTTTTGATTTTGCTTCCGAATGGAAGCATTGCAATCAGTCAATTTTCACTTTCGCTAATTATGCTTGTAAATGAATATAATAGTTTGAAATGTAAAATACGAAGTTTGAGCATAGTGTCTGTATGTATCAATTTTTTCGAAAATCTTCACTTACAAAATTGAACATAAAAAAAACTAAATTCGGCGGTTCAAATCTGAAAAAATTATCAGTTATTGGATTGAGTACGTCTAGCTGTGGGCGCAATTGCAGTGAAATCTGTCGGTAAGTTTCTTAGAATTGATGTTTTCCTTTTTTTCTTCGATTGTTCATATCTCTGAAACTAATGAATTTTTTTAATCTTTTTTATCAAAATGTGCGTCTCAACGAGATCCAGGAATGGTCGAAGAACATCTAGTAGGTTGCTCACAAGAAATCGGACATATTTCAATTTTTCTGTTTTTTACAGAAAAACTTTTAGTTATCTTTGCTTTTGCACTCTAGCGTTGCAAAAATTGTCATAAACACTTGAAATTTGGAAATAAGGTTCCTCTTATTGTGGTGAAGAACCCTATTGAATGGCGATTTGATCACATCATTAATTTTCTAGATTTCAATTTTTTCATATTTACGGTTCTTTTATTACTTCATTCTCGATAAGTTTTCATCCCATTGGATTTCCAAATATGAGCCTCAACGAGATCTATGAACTAGTTGAACAACATTGAGTCAATTACTTTGGGTAATATGAGATATTCTGTTTTGTTTCCGCTCGTCTGGGAAAAGGTCTTTCAATACTTGAACATTTTGATTTTGTGTGCAATCGACCATTCGGAAGCTTACCAGCAATTGAAATTGGGGAAATAAACAAAAACGGTGACATATTTGGCACAGTCGAATGGGGGACCCGAGGGTCGCCGGCTTGTTTCTGATTTCACTAATTTTTTCGCCTTCGAGTGATCAAAAGTGTCTCTTCAAGAATACCATTTCACAGTGTTTATTTATACATGAATGACCATTTTATACATGAGTGACCATGCGTTCATCTGTATATAGTATATAATACTTGCAAGCGATGTATGGCCTAATACATACAAACTACGTAACATTACTTTGCTCCAAGAATAAAATATATACGTCCTTAGAATTTCTTGGCCATCGTGTTTTGGTAACCGCCAATCATCTACATGCACGCACTCACTTTTTTACCTATCAATATAGCAGTCCAGTGTTCATTGCCCTGAACTCCATTATGTATTACACTACTATTCCCAATATACGATTTTCCACAAAATCGAAAGTCTAGTTGTTGGAACGGCTTTGAGATTCCATTTCCCTCTGTTCTGTCTAATACTTTTCTTGCCAAGTAAAAAATATCAAATTTAATGATCAATAGTTCATAAGTATTACTCACTTTGCTTTTTCGAGACATATCAGTCGGTTTTCACTGTTTACACAATAGTCATGAATGTCGTACCATGTGACGCCGCTTTTTCCATCAAATCATTCAACGATGTTGGTTCTGTCAGACCATTCAATGCTAAACTAATCACAAACCTACTAACGTTTGAACTTTTAGCATAAGTACATGTTTTACATCGACTGAGATGTGTACTTCGTGTTGCATACGTTCTGTATTTCAGTCATTCTTGTACATAATTGTTCCAGAAATTCGATTACCTTTATCACACTCGCAGCTTCCGCTGGACCTGCGTAGTCTCGGTAGTGGTCATTCATTACTGTACATCCCTGTTGGTGTGAGTGACAGTAATCGACACAACGTTGCGGAATGAAATATACATTGAATGACTGCATTCGCGTAACTGCTTTTCCGCTCGAATTGCGAAGACACGAAACAAATGAAATGATACTACTACTTTTTTGGTTTACTTCGAATTCGGCCGTGAAAGCAGTTTCAAAAGCCCATTGAATATCAGCCCTGATATTTATCAGGAAAAGCTGACCGGTGGACTTCGTCCCACTTAAGTAGTTATCTATATTGGCATCACAGCGGAGAAATGAAGTTCTGCTGGTGATTGCATAAAATTCGTTAATCATTATAATCGATTTAATCTGTTCTATTTACACATAAACTAAATCACTTGAATAATTAACTGAGAATGCTCTTTCGCAACAATGTTTCCACGTAATCTGAATTACCTGAACTATCTAAGAACTTTTCATAAACTACATTTTTGGTTTTGTTTTTTGGCGCGTAACCAAATAATGATGATGGCTTTCCAACACGTGAACATGCGACGTACAGTTGTCTGTGCCCAAAACAGGGGAGTTCCGAATTGATCCCGCAAATTTCCAATGACTGGCCTTGTCAATTGTTGATTGTCATCGCGAACGCCAGACGCACTAGAAATTGCAGCGCTTGAATTCGCGTGGAATCAAAACATTCTCTCCCTGTACTTGCCCTTGATAATGGTCGCCTCGATGACATTATTCATTAAACTTATTCACAGCCAGTCTTGTTCCATTGCATAGCCGGGGTTGATTAATGTTACGTAACATGATGATCAGTGAATCAACTTTCAATTGCAAATTGTGAGGTGGTAATCAGACATTTCAGTGAGTTCAAAAACTCTGTGGGATAGTTAACTACTTCATCTTGGTTGATCACCGTGTCAATTGATTTGAAGGAAAACAACTGTCCGGAATCATGATTTTTGAAATTATGGGATATATCCGGAAAGACACTGTTATAAGATATTTTTTTGAGTCTGTCAACTCACAAAAATCGCTGGACAATGTGATAAGTCCTGTTGAAGCATCAACCGCAACTTTTCCATTCCCAACATTCAGCAATTGGTTTGAAAATTCATCTGCAATACGATCCTGTTGCAAGAAAACTCGCATGTTCGTTGTTAATCGTAGTATTTTGACATGTCGCCACAAATTGGATGATTTCCAAACACGCATTCAGCTCATCAGCGGCAGTGGATCGGGGAATAACCGGAAGAGTCTGCCGAAAATCACCGGATAATAGAATCATTGCACCACCAAAAATTTTTCGGTTATCACGAAGATCTTTGAGTGCCCTATCCAGTGCCTCTAGTGACCTTTTGTGAGCCATTGTGCATTCGTCCCAAATGATCAATTTACATGTTTGTAGAACCTTCGCCATTGCGCTATTTTTGGAAATATTACATGTTGGTGTCTCATTGATTTGCATGTTTAGTGGTAAGTTTAACGCAGAATGTGCAGTTCGTCCACCTTCATAAAGTTGCTGCTATTCCAGATGAAGCCAATGCTAGGCAACTGCATGCTGTGATCTAATCTTCGCCAAAATCAATGAATCAAAAAGTCTTTCCCGTCCCTCCAGGAGCATCTAGAAAGTAAACACCACCGGTTCCAGTTCACAGCTGTCATCAAAGAATCGTACGCTATCAATTGTTGTGGATTCAACTGTGAAAATTTTCTACGTACTTCTTCAGCTAGTGATTCAGTATCGTATTGTTGTTCTCTTTCCAATTCATGGTTGAATGCATCGTGCATTGGGCGATTAGGTGATATCATGCCCAAATGCAACAACACTTTATTCCCCATCAATAAACACATATCTTCGATCTTGATCAGTGCTTCGTTGTGCATTTCTGCGTTCATTTCCAATGTTGGATTTGATTTCTGCTGGCGCACACGATGCAAAATATCTTCAGACATGTGGTCCTTATATGTGGCCCACAAATTTTGTGGAGCCGAAGGAAAACATGTACATAGAATGATCGCAAATAACGTGCGAATTTGATTTGGTGATGACGAATAACTGAATCTCTGAGTGTATTATCCCAATGTGAATCGTTCTCAAGCAACTGTAAAAGCTGACATGCCTCACGATAAGTTTCACACAGATGCCCATTAACGGTTCTCAGACATTGAAACGACGTCGGACCATGAACGTTTACCAACAGTAATCGAAGATAGTAACATTCAGCGTTACTTGGGTGCACAGTGTAGATGCGGCCAAGAGCGTCTGAAGAAAATACACCTGGATGTCCTTCAACTGGTATCCCTTGTTTCCGACGTTGGAATGATTTCGATGCTGCATTCCATGATAATAGCGTGGCATTCAGCATACATTAAAGTGCTAGCAAAATGATCTGTTTGGCAAACAGAGAAAAAACTTGTCAACGTTGTCGACGGCGCCTGAGCTGCTATGTTCTCTGCATTTTGTGGATTAAAATACACTCGTTGCCCATTTTCGAGATGTACTGCCAAATGTTGAACTGCAGGGTATCTTTCGTGGATAGGAAACGAAAAGATACGCCAAATCGACTCATTACTGCTCACATAGCGACCCATCTGATACTGAGATACTTCGTCTTTCTCATTTTGAACTCCAAAAATGGCCATGTCACTCCTTTTTTACATATTTACATATGTACTTGATCGACTTAACTGAGTTACAGTATTCACATTGATGTGAGCTTCAAATGTCTGGATAAAATAGGCGAATATGGCACAATCCACCGATTATCCACATGAACATCTCGTCCTTTGACTTTCACAACCGTAGATCGTCCATTCTCTGCAATTGATTGCCGACGATACAATGGGTATCCATCATTGCCTGTTACAGTTTCTGAAATCAGATCTCTGGGGTATCGCTTGGAACACTTGCCATTGACCATACATGGTGATTCATCGTTGAAAATTCCGCAAGGCCCATGTATCATATATTCTTAGTAACCACTGCATGTAATTTATGGTCAACAGCTGGATCGGGTATTTCGCGCTGAGATAATTGAATCGATTTCATCCGGTCTGATTTTGTCGACCAACCAAATCAAGATATGGGCATGTGGCAATCCACGTTTTTGCCATTAACGGAGTACATCCAACAACGAACCTGGCCATACACACGATGTTTGACGATGAAATCCATTAGTGACTTCAATTTTTGTTTAAAAACTCTGGCAATGATGTCATGCTGTCAACTGATTTTTGGCCAGTTAGTAATTCTCGTAATTTCTACCCACAGAGGGTTACATGTAAATGTTATAAATAGGTCCGGCCGGCCATAATATCTTACATACGACATCGCATGCGCGTACTCATGCATATGGCGAGGACTTCCGATGTAAGTCGCTGGCAAAATTGTCATCCTTCCCAAATTATTGAGATCACCGTCGGCGTGGATTGCATCGCGGAGATGAATGTACTGTTCAGATCGTAGTGTGCTTTTGGTTCAAACGAATATATGTTAATCGTTCAGTCTCGATTTTGACATACATGTCAACGGCGAACTGATGGAAGAGGCTGCAGCACTTCAAAATGTGATTCTCTTCGCCTTCGCGGATCATAAGTCTGTATGAATAAAAATTCATAGCACTGACTTTTTTGTTGGTTTCGGCTTCTGTAAAGAATGAAAGTATGCTAATTTGGTAATATAAAAATTATTTGGCCCAACGATTTTTCATCCCATCGTATTTTGATTCCAATAAGTGTAGAGAATAGGAAAATGCAATAGAATAATTTCTCATAATGTCTATACTTTCACAATTCCTCAAATATTTAACATTTCGATTTCAATTCTCGATTTAAATTTTCAATTCAGTAGCGAAGTGGCCAACTGAGCCAACTCGATTCGTAGGTAACGTTCAGTTTTCACTGTGCAAATCGAGTTGGCTCAGTTGACTACTTCGCTACTAAATTTTCAAATGTTCATTTCAATTTCACTCTTCATCTTGCATATCAACGCTAATTACAATGTCAATTTCGTTTGTAAATTTTAAATTTCAATTTCAAAATTTCAAATTTCAATTTCAAATTTCAATTTCAAATTTCAATTTCAAATTTCAATTTCAAATTTCAATTTCAAATTTCAATTTCAAATTTCAATTTCAAATTTCAATTTCAAATTTCAATTTCAAATTTCAATTTCAAATTTCAATTTCAAATTTCAATTTCAAATTTCAATTTCAAATTTCAATTTCAAATTTCAATTTCAAATTTCAATTTCAAATTTCAATTTCAAATTTCAATTTCAAATTTCAATTTCAAATTTCAATTTCAAATTTCAATTTCAAATTTCAATTTCAAATTTCAATTTCAAATTTCAATTTCAAATTTCAATTTCAAATTTCAATTTCAAATTTCAATTTCAAATTTCAATTTCAAATTTCAATTTCAAATTTCAATTTCAAATTTCAATTTCAAATTTCAATTTCAAATTTCAATTTCAAATTTCAATTTCAAATTTCAATTTCAAATTTCAATTTCAAATTTCAATTTCAAATTTCAATTTCAAATTTCAATTTCAAATTTCAATTTCAAATTTCAATTTCAAATTTCAATTTCAAATTTCAATTTCAAATTTCAATTTCAAATTTCAATTTCAAATTTCAATTTCAAATTTCAATTTCAAATTTCAATTTCAAATTTCAATTTCAAATTTCAATTTCAAATTTCAATTTCAAATTTCAATTTCAAATTTCAATTTCAAATTTCAATTTCAAATTTCAATTTCAAATTTCAATTTCAAATTTCAATTTCAAATTTCAATTTCAAATTTCAATTTCAAATTTCAATTTCAAATTTCAATTTCAAATTTCAATTTCAAATTTCAATTTCAAATTTCAATTTCAAATTTCAATTTCAAATTTCAATTTCAAATTTCAATTTCAAATTTCAATTTCAAATTTCAATTTCAAATTTCAATTTCAAATTTCAATTTCAAATTTCAATTTCAAATTTCAATTTCAAATTTCAATTTCAAATTTCAATTTCAAATTTCAATTTCAAATTTCAATTTCAAATTTCAATTTCAAATTTCAATTTCAAATTTCAATTTCAAATTTCAATTTCAAATTTCAATTTCAAATTTCAATTTCAAATTTCAATTTCAAATTTCAATTTCAAATTTCAATTTCAAATTTCAATTTCAAATTTCAATTTCAAATTTCAATTTCAAATTTCAATTTCAAATTTCAATTTCAAATTTCAATTTCAAATTTCAATTTCAAATTTCAATTTCAAATTTCAATTTCAAATTTCAATTTCAAATTTCAATTTCAACAATTTCAATTTCAATTTCAAATTTCAATTTCAAATTTCAATTTCAAATTTCAATTTCAAATTTCAATTTCAAATTTCAATTTCAAATTTCAATTTCAAATTTCATCAATTTCAATTTCAAATTTCAATTTCAAATTTCAATTTCAAATTTCAATTTCAAATTTCAATTTCAAATTTCAATTTCAAATTTCAATTTCAAATTTCAATTTCAAATTTCAATTTCAAATTTCAATTTCAAATTTCAATTTCAAATTTCAATTTCAAATTTCAATTTCAAATTTCAATTTCAAATTTCAATTTCAAATTTCAATTTCAAATTTCAATTTCAAATTTCAATTTCAAATTTCAATTTCAAATTTCAATTTCAAATTTCAATTTCAAATTTCAATTTCAAATTTCAATTTCAAATTTCAATTTCAAATTTCAATTTCAAATTTCAATTTCAAATTTCAATTTCAAATTTCAATTTCAAATTTCAATTTCAAATTTCAATTTCAAATTTCAATTTCAAATTTCAATTTCAAATTTCAATTTCAAATTTCAATTTCAAATTTCAATTTCAAATTTCAATTTCAAATTTCAATTTCAAATTTCAATTTCAAATTTCAATTTCAAATTTCAATTTCAAATTTCAATTTCAAATTTCAATTTCAAATTTCAATTTCAAATTTCAATTTCAAATTTCAATTTCAAATTTCAATTTCAAATTTCAATTTCAAATTTCAATTTCAAATTTCAATTTCAAATTTCAATTTCAAATTTCAATTTCAAATTTCAATTTCAAATTTCAATTTCAAATTTCAATTTCAAATTTCAATTTCAAATTTCAATTTCAAATTTCAATTTCAAATTTCAATTTCAAATTTCAATTTCAAATTTCAATTTCAAATTTCAATTTCAAATTTCAATTTCAAATTTCAATTTCAAATTTCAATTTCAAATTTCAATTTCAAATTTCAATTTCAAATTTCAATTTCAAATTTCAATTTCAAATTTCAATTTCAAATTTCAATTTCAAATTTCAATTTCAAATTTCAATTTCAAATTTCAATTTCAAATTTCAATTTCAAATTTCAATTTCAAATTTCAATTTCAAATTTCAATTTCAAATTTCAATTTCAAATTTCAATTTCAAATTTCAATTTCAAATTTCAATTTCAAATTTCAATTTCAAATTTCAATTTCAAATTTCAATTTCAAATTTCAATTTCAAATTTCAATTTCAAATTTCAATTTCAAATTTCAATTTCAAATTTCAATTTCAAATTTCAATTTCAAATTTCAATTTCAAATTTCAATTTCAAATTTCAATTTCAAATTTCAATTTCAAATTTCAATTTCAAATTTCAATTTCAAATTTCAATTTCAAATTTCAATTTCAAATTTCAATTTCAAATTTCAATTTCAAATTTCAATTTCAAATTTCAATTTCAAATTTCAATTTCAAATTTCAATTTCAAATTTCAATTTCAAATTTCAATTTCAAATTTCAATTTCAAATTTCAATTTCAAATTTCAATTTCAAATTTCAATTTCAAATTTCAATTTCAAATTTCAATTTCAAATTTCAATTTCAAATTTCAATTTCAAATTTCAATTTCAAATTTCAATTTCAAATTTCAATTTCAAATTTCAATTTCAAATTTCAATTTCAAATTTCAATTTCAAATTTCAATTTCAAATTTCAATTTCAAATTTCAATTTCAAATTTCAATTTCAAATTTCAATTTCAAATTTCAATTTCAAATTTCAATTTCAAATTTCAATTTCAAATTTCAATTTCAAATTTCAATTTCAAATTTCAATTTCAAATTTCAATTTCAAATTTCAATTTCAAATTTCAATTTCAAATTTCAATTTCAAATTTCAATTTCAAATTTCAATTTCAAATTTCAATTTCAAATTTCAATTTCAAATTTCAATTTCAAATTTCAATTTCAAATTTCAATTTCAAATTTCAATTTCAAATTTCAATTTCAAATTTCAATTTCAAATTTCAATTTCAAATTTCAATTTCAAATTTCAATTTCAAATTTCAATTTCAAATTTCAATTTCAAATTTCAATTTCAAATTTCAATTTCAAATTTCAATTTCAAATTTCAATTTCAAATTTCAATTTCAAATTTCAATTTCAAATTTCAATTTCAAATTTCAATTTCAAATTTCAATTTCAAATTTCAATTTCAAATTTCAATTTCAAATTTCAATTTCAAATTTCAATTTCAAATTTCAATTTCAAATTTCAATTTCAAATTTCAATTTCAAATTTCAATTTCAAATTTCAATTTCAAATTTCAATTTCAAATTTCAATTTCAAATTTCAATTTCAAATTTCAATTTCAAATTTCAATTTCAAATTTCAATTTCAAATTTCAATTTCAAATTTCAATTTCAAATTTCAATTTCAAATTTCAATTTCAAATTTCAATTTCAAATTTCAATTTCAAATTTCAATTTCAAATTTCAATTTCAAATTTCAATTTCAAATTTCAATTTCAAATTTCAATTTCAAATTTCAATTTCAAATTTCAATTTCAAATTTCAATTTCAAATTTCAATTTCAAATTTCAATTTCAAATTTCAATTTCAAATTTCAATTTCAAATTTCAATTTCAAATTTCAATTTCAAATTTCAATTTCAAATTTCAATTTCAAATTTCAATTTCAAATTTCAATTTCAAATTTCAATTTCAATTTCAATTTCAAATTTCAATTTCAAATTTC
Organism: Asobara japonica; assembly: GCA_026005395.1. NCBI lineage: Eukaryota > Metazoa > Arthropoda > Insecta > Hymenoptera > Braconidae > Asobara > Asobara japonica. The sequence continues at coordinate 13,605 of BQMI01000566.1, read as the reverse complement.
AATTTCAAATTTCAATTTCAAATTTCAATTTCAAATTTCAATTTCAAATTTCAATTTCAAATTTCAATTTCAAATTTCAATTTCAAATTTCAATTTCAAATTTCAATTTCAAATTTCAATTTCAAATTTCAATTTCAAATTTCAATTTCAAATTTCAATTTCAAATTTCAATTTCAAATTTCAATTTCAAATTTCAATTTCAAATTTCAATTTCAAATTTCAATTTCAAATTTCAATTTCAAATTTCAATTTCAAATTTCAATTTCAAATTTCAATTTCAAATTTCAATTTCAAATTTCAATTTCAAATTTCAATTTCAAATTTCAATTTCAAATTTCAATTTCAAATTTCAATTTCAAATTTCAATTTCAAATTTCAATTTCAAATTTCAATTTCAAATTTCAATTTCAAATTTCAATTTCAAATTTCAATTTCAAATTTCAATTTCAAATTTCAATTTCAAATTTCAATTTCAAATTTCAATTTCAAATTTCAATTTCAAATTTCAATTTCAAATTTCAATTTCAAATTTCAATTTCAAATTTCAATTTCAAATTTCAATTTCAAATTTCAATTTCAAATTTCAATTTCAAATTTCAATTTCAAATTTCAATTTCAAATTTCAATTTCAAATTTCAATTTCAAATTTCAATTTCAAATTTCAATTTCAAATTTCAATTTCAAATTTCAATTTCAAATTTCAATTTCAAATTTCAATTTCAAATTTCAATTTCAAATTTCAATTTCAAATTTCAATTTCAAATTTCAATTTCAAATTTCAATTTCAAATTTCAATTTCAAATTTCAATTTCAAATTTCAATTTCAAATTTCAATTTCAAATTTCAATTTCAAATTTCAATTTCAAATTTCAATTTCAAATTTCAATTTCAAATTTCAATTTCAAATTTCAATTTCAAATTTCAATTTCAAATTTCAATTTCAAATTTCAATTTCAAATTTCAATTTCAAATTTCAATTTCAAATTTCAATTTCAAATTTCAATTTCAAATTTCAATTTCAAATTTCAATTTCAAATTTCAATTTCAAATTTCAATTTCAAATTTCAATTTCAAATTTCAATTTCAAATTTCAATTTCAAATTTCAATTTCAAATTTCAATTTCAAATTTCAATTTCAAATTTCAATTTCAAATTTCAATTTCAAATTTCAATTTCAAATTTCAATTTCAAATTTCAATTTCAAATTTCAATTTCAAATTTCAATTTCAAATTTCAATTTCAAATTTCAATTTCAAATTTCAATTTCAAATTTCAATTTCAAATTTCAATTTCAAATTTCAATTTCAAATTTCAATTTCAAATTTCAATTTCAAATTTCAATTTCAAATTTCAATTTCAAATTTCAATTTCAAATTTCAATTTCAAATTTCAATTTCAATTTCAATTTCAAATTTCAATTTCAAATTTCAATTTCAAATTTCAATTTCAAATTTCAATTTCAAATTTCAATTTCAAATTTCAATTTCAAATTTCAATTTCAAATTTCAATTTCAAATTTCAATTTCAAATTTCAATTTCAAATTTCAATTTCAAATTTCAATTTCAAATTTCAATTTCAAATTTCAATTTCAAATTTCAATTTCAAATTTCAATTTCAAATTTCAATTTCAAATTTCAATTTCAAATTTCAATTTCAAATTTCAATTTCAAATTTCAATTTCAAATTTCAATTTCAAATTTCAATTTCAAATTTCAATTTCAAATTTCAATTTCAAATTTCAATTTCAAATTTCAATTTCAAATTTCAATTTCAAATTTCAATTTCAAATTTCAATTTCAAATTTCAATTTCAAATTTCAATTTCAAATTTCAATTTCAAATTTCAATTTCAAATTTCAATTTCAAATTTCAATTTCAAATTTCAATTTCAAATTTCAATTTCAAATTTCAATTTCAAATTTCAATTTCAAATTTCAATTTCAAATTTCAATTTCAAATTTCAATTTCAAATTTCAATTTCAAATTTCAATTTCAAATTTCAATTTCAAATTTCAATTTCAAATTTCAATTTCAAATTTCAATTTCAAATTTCAATTTCAAATTTCAATTTCAAATTTCAATTTCAAATTTCAATTTCAAATTTCAATTTCAAATTTCAATTTCAAATTTCAATTTCAAATTTCAATTTCAAATTTCAATTTCAAATTTCAATTTCAAATTTCAATTTCAAATTTCAATTTCAAATTTCAATTTCAAATTTCAATTTCAAATTTCAATTTCAAATTTCAATTTCAAATTTCAATTTCAAATTTCAATTTCAAATTTCAATTTCAAATTTCAATTTCAAATTTCAATTTCAAATTTCAATTTCAAATTTCAATTTCAAATTTCAATTTCAAATTTCAATTTCAAATTTCAATTTCAAATTTCAATTTCAAATTTCAATTTCAAATTTCAATTTCAAATTTCAATTTCAAATTTCAATTTCAAATTTCAATTTCAAATTTCAATTTCAAATTTCAATTTCAAATTTCAATTTCAAATTTCAATTTCAAATTTCAATTTCAAATTTCAATTTCAAATTTCAATTTCAAATTTCAATTTCAAATTTCAATTTCAAATTTCAATTTCAAATTTCAATTTCAAATTTCAATTTCAAATTTCAATTTCAAATTTCAATTTCAAATTTCAATTTCAAATTTCAATTTCAAATTTCAATTTCAAATTTCAATTTCAAATTTCAATTTCAAATTTCAATTTCAAATTTCAATTTCAAATTTCAATTTCAAATTTCAATTTCAAATTTCAATTTCAAATTTCAATTTCAAATTTCAATTTCAAATTTCAATTTCAAATTTCAATTTCAAATTTCAATTTCAAATTTCAATTTCAAATTTCAATTTCAAATTTCAATTTCAAATTTCAATTTCAAATTTCAATTTCAAATTTCAATTTCAAATTTCAATTTCAAATTTCAATTTCAAATTTCAATTTCAAATTTCAATTTCAAATTTCAATTTCAAATTTCAATTTCAAATTTCAATTTCAAATTTCAATTTCAAATTTCAATTTCAAATTTCAATTTCAAATTTCAATTTCAAATTTCAATTTCAAATTTCAATTTCAAATTTCAATTTCAAATTTCAATTTCAAATTTCAATTTCAAATTTCAATTTCAAATTTCAATTTCAAATTTCAATTTCAAATTTCAATTTCAAATTTCAATTTCAAATTTCAATTTCAAATTTCAATTTCAAATTTCAATTTCAAATTTCAATTTCAAATTTCAATTTCAAATTTCAATTTCAAATTTCAATTTCAAATTTCAATTTCAAATTTCAATTTCAAATTTCAATTTCAAATTTCAATTTCAAATTTCAATTTCAAATTTCAATTTCAAATTTCAATTTCAAATTTCAATTTCAAATTTCAATTTCAAATTTCAATTTCAAATTTCAATTTCAAATTTCAATTTCAAATTTCAATTTCAAATTTCAATTTCAAATTTCAATTTCAAATTTCAATTTCAAATTTCAATTTCAAATTTCAATTTCAAATTTCAATTTCAAATTTCAATTTCAAATTTCAATTTCAAATTTCAATTTCAAATTTCAATTTCAAATTTCAATTTCAAATTTCAATTTCAAATTTCAATTTCAAATTTCAATTTCAAATTTCAATTTCAAATTTCAATTTCAAATTTCAATTTCAAATTTCAATTTCAAATTTCAATTTCAAATTTCAATTTCAAATTTCAATTTCAAATTTCAATTTCAAATTTCAATTTCAAATTTCAATTTCAAATTTCAATTTCAAATTTCAATTTCAAATTTCAATTTCAAATTTCAATTTCAAATTTCAATTTCAAATTTCAATTTCAAATTTCAATTTCAAATTTCAATTTCAAATTTCAATTTCAAATTTCAATTTCAAATTTCAATTTCAAATTTCAATTTCAAATTTCAATTTCAAATTTCAATTTCAAATTTCAATTTCAAATTTCAATTTCAAATTTCAATTTCAAATTTCAATTTCAAATTTCAATTTCAAATTTCAATTTCAAATTTCAATTTCAAATTTCAATTTCAAATTTCAATTTCAAATTTCAATTTCAAATTTCAATTTCAAATTTCAATTTCAAATTTCAATTTCAAATTTCAATTTCAAATTTCAATTTCAAATTTCAATTTCAAATTTCAATTTCAAATTTCAATTTCAAATTTCAATTTCAAATTTCAATTTCAAATTTCAATTTCAAATTTCAATTTCAAATTTCAATTTCAAATTTCAATTTCAAATTTCAATTTCAAATTTCAATTTCAAATTTCAATTTCAAATTTCAATTTCAAATTTCAATTTCAAATTTCAATTTCAAATTTCAATTTCAAATTTTTTTTTCAATTTCAAATTTCAATTTCAAATTTCAATTTCAAATTTCAATTTCAAATTTCAATTTCAAATTTCAATTTCAAATTTCAATTTCAAATTTCAATTTCAAATTTCAATTTCAAATTTCAATTTCAAATTTCAATTTCAAATTTCAATTTCAAATTTCAATTTCAAATTTCAATTTCAAATTTCAATTTCAAATTTCAATTTCAAATTTCAATTTCAAATTTCAATTTCAAATTTCAATTTCAAATTTCAATTTCAAATTTCAATTTCAAATTTCAATTTCAAATTTCAATTTCAAATTTCAATTTCAAATTTCAATTTCAAATTTCAATTTCAAATTTCAATTTCAAATTTCAATTTCAAATTTCAATTTCAAATTTCAATTTCAAATTTCAATTTCAAATTTCAATTTCAAATTTCAATTTCAAATTTCAATTTCAAATTTCAATTTCAATTCAATTTCAATTTCAATTTCAATTTCAATTTCAAATTTCAATTTCAAATTTCAATTTCAAATTTCAATTTCAAATTTCAATTTCAAATTTCAATTTCAAATTTCAATTTCAAATTTCAATTTCAAATTTCAATTTCAAATTTCAATTTCAAATTTCAATTTCAAATTTCAATTTCAAATTTCAATTTCAAATTTCAATTTCAAATTTCAATTTCAAATTTCAATTTCAAATTTCAATTTCAAATTTCAATTTCAAATTTCAATTTCAAATTTCAATTTCAAATTTCAATTTCAAATTTCAATTTCAAATTTCAATTTCAAATTTCAATTTCAAATTTCAATTTCAAATTTCAATTTCAAATTTCAATTTCAAATTTCAATTTCAAATTTCAATTTCAAATTTCAATTTCAAATTTCAATTTCAAATTTCAATTTCAAATTTCAATTTCAAATTTCAATTTCAAATTTCAATTTCAAATTTCAATTTCAAATTTCAATTTCAAATTTCAATTTCAAATTTCAATTTCAAATTTCAATTTCAAATTTCAATTTCAAATTTCAATTTCAAATTTCAATTTCAAATTTCAATTTCAAATTTCAATTTCAAATTTCAATTTCAAATTTCAATTTCAAATTTCAATTTCAAATTTCAATTTCAAATTTCAATTTCAAATTTCAATTTCAAATTTCAATTTCAAATTTCAATTTCAAATTTCAATTTCAAATTTCAATTTCAAATTTCAATTTCAAATTTCAATTTCAAATTTCAATTTCAAATTTCAATTTCAAATTTCAATTTCAAATTTCAATTTCAAATTTCAATTTCAAATTTCAATTTCAAATTTCAATTTCAAATTTCAATTTCAAATTTCAATTTCAAATTTCAATTTCAAATTTCAATTTCAAATTTCAATTTCAAATTTCAATTTCAAATTTCAATTTCAAATTTCAATTTCAAATTTCAATTTCAAATTTCAATTTCAAATTTCAATTTCAAATTTCAATTTCAAATTTCAATTTCAAATTTCAATTTCAAATTTCAATTTCAAATTTCAATTTCAAATTTCAATTTCAAATTTCAATTTCAAATTTCAATTTCAAATTTCAATTTCAAATTTCAATTTCAAATTTCAATTTCAAATTTCAATTTCAAATTTCAATTTCAAATTTCAATTTCAAATTTCAATTTCAAATTTCAATTTCAAATTTCAATTTCAAATTTCAATTTCAAATTTCAATTTCAAATTTCAATTTCAAATTTCAATTTCAAATTTCAATTTCAAATTTCAATTTCAAATTTCAATTTCAAATTTCAATTTCAAATTTCAATTTCAAATTTCAATTTCAAATTTCAATTTCAAATTTCAATTTCAAATTTCAATTTCAAATTTCAATTTCAAATTTCAATTTCAAATTTCAATTTCAAATTTCAATTTCAAATTTCAATTTCAAATTTCAATTTCAAATTTCAATTTCAAATTTCAATTTCAAATTTCAATTTCAAATTTCAATTTCAAATTTCAATTTCAAATTTCAATTTCAAATTTCAATTTCAAATTTCAATTTCAAATTTCAATTTCAAATTTCAATTTCAAATTTCAATTTCAAATTTCAATTTCAAATTTCAATTTCAAATTTCAATTTCAAATTTCAATTTCAAATTTCAATTTCAAATTTCAATTTCAAATTTCAATTTCAAATTTCAATTTCAAATTTCAATTTCAAATTTCAATTTCAAATTTCAATTTCAAATTTCAATTTCAAATTTCAATTTCAAATTTCAATTTCAAATTTCAATTTCAAATTTCAATTTCAAATTTCAATTTCAAATTTCAATTTCAAATTTCAATTTCAAATTTCAATTTCAAATTTCAATTTCAAATTTCAATTTCAAATTTCAATTTCAAATTTCAATTTCAAATTTCAATTTCAAATTTCAATTTCAAATTTCAATTTCAAATTTCAATTTCAAATTTCAATTTCAAATTTCAATTTCAAATTTCAATTTCAAATTTCAATTTCAAATTTCAATTTCAAATTTCAATTTCAAATTTCAATTTCAAATTTCAATTTCAAATTTCAATTTCAAATTTCAATTTCAAATTTCAATTTCAAATTTCAATTTCAAATTTCAATTTCAAATTTCAATTTCAAATTTCAATTTCAAATTTCAATTTCAAATTTCAATTTCAAATTTCAATTTCAAATTTCAATTTCAAATTTCAATTTCAAATTTCAATTTCAATTTCAATTTCAAATTTCAATTTCAAATTTCAATTTCAAATTTCAATTTCAAATTTCAATTTCAAATTTCAATTTCAAATTTCAATTTCAAATTTCAATTTCAAATTTCAATTTCAAATTTCAATTTCAAATTTCAATTTCAAATTTCAATTTCAAATTTCAATTTCAAATTTCAATTTCAAATTTCAATTTCAAATTTCAATTTCAAATTTCAATTTCAAATTTCAATTTCAAATTTCAATTTCAAATTTCAATTTCAAATTTCAATTTCAAATTTCAATTTCAAATTTCAATTTCAAATTTCAATTTCAAATTTCAATTTCAAATTTCAATTTCAAATTTCAATTTCAAATTTCAATTTCAAATTTCAATTTCAAATTTCAATTTCAAATTTCAATTTCAAATTTCAATTTCAAATTTCAATTTCAAATTTCAATTTCAAATTTCAATTTCAAATTTCAATTTCAAATTTCAATTTCAAATTTCAATTTCAAATTTCAATTTCAAATTTCAATTTCAAATTTCAATTTCAAATTTCAATTTCAAATTTCAATTTCAAATTTCAATTTCAAATTTCAATTTCAAATTTCAATTTCAAATTTCAATTTCAAATTTCAATTTCAAATTTCAATTTCAAATTTCAATTTCAAATTTCAATTTCAAATTTCAATTTCAAATTTCAATTTCAAATTTCAATTTCAAATTTCAATTTCAAATTTCAATTTCAAATTTCAATTTCAAATTTCAATTTCAAATTTCAATTTCAAATTTCAATTTCAAATTTCAATTTCAAATTTCAATTTCAAATTTCAATTTCAAATTTCAATTTCAAATTTCAATTTCAAATTTCAATTTCAAATTTCAATTTCAAATTTCAATTTCAAATTTCAATTTCAAGAATTAAGCTGCAGGGAAATGGAATGTAATTCCTGATATTGTTGAGTTAAAATGTTAAACGTGCCTGTTAACGGATTAATCATGTTGATGTTAAAATGATAACCGTCTTCGCCTTGCCAAAAGATCAGAGGATATTTTAGTGCATCGTAGCTCCGGTGCGTTTCAGATACGCGTTTCAATGCATTGCTGCGACGATGAAGAACGATGTCTCTAGACTGCAAACTTTTCCCCGACAATAACCACGGGCCACTTCGTCGATCGTTGGTGAATTGAATCTTCCTGCGTGCTCGCCCGCTGGAGTTTTATCGGTCCTGAAAACGATATTATGATTGTCCGTTGGCATCCGATCCAACGCAATTTTGAACAACTTAATCAATTCGTTATTCTGATGAAGAAACGTTTTAGATCTTCGACAATTTCTCGTTTCGTGTGTGGGTTATGAGCACGACGTTGATTGACTTCACTTTCCGAATCACCCATGAAATAAATTTGTAAAAATTGATTATCCAGATCTGGCGATGGCAACAACGCCCCTAATAAGTGGTATATTTGTCGTTGAATGTGCAATCAGAATATGCAATTGATAGGTTCTATTTATTCTAATTTTTTGTGCAATTATCCATGACGCGAAAAAGCTTTAGTTGTGTATGGTACCTTGAAAGTAGGCATAAAATTTTCCTGTATAATATGAGAAGCGCCGAATGACGTCATTTCGAAGCAATTGTTGTATTTTCTAATGTTCGTCAAAAAGTGTGTAGAGTTCGGGCTTGTTCCTGAAACCAATCCATGTAATGGCTCTGGTGGCGGTACTAATTGCGACAATTTTACTTTTCCACCTGCACAACATAATCCAGGAGCTTCTTTGCTAAATTTGAACGCCTTACAGTGTGGACAGACGCTTGACATTTGTCCAATCATCACTGATTTGTCCGCACTGTAATCAATTTCCGGATCGTAATGAACTGCCGCTCGTTTCAGGTTTACAGAAACATTACGACGACGCAATCCTTCATGGTCCTTGTGTCGTTCTTGGTGACGATGCGCTTGGAGTGTACGACTTTGCTGTATTCTCAACCTGTTCATCTGAGGTTCATTTCAGTCACTCTTAATCTAGGATCACGACCATTCTCATTGAAGTCCTCTCGCTGTTTATCAGTTTGATTTAAACGAAAAGTTGATTGCCGTTGTGTTGCATGACTGCGACGACCTATGTCCGCTCGTCGTTTTCTTGGCATTAGTAATAAACACTAAAACGGTACAGGATTAATCTTAGAGGATTATTTCACTAATGATAAATACTAAAAAGATATAGGGTTGTTTTTACGGAATTATTTCACTCTTACAAAAAACAATTGTACTTATCTCAAAAACGCGGCTTCGCTACGCAGATATTGCTGTATTTTTTGTATTCCTGTACACTAATACCCTAATACTCTAATATGCGGTTAGAGAAATGACATTAACAGATACCATCACAACCCCAAAATATTGTTCAAAACATCAAAACAAATGGTAGGTAGTACTCACCAGAATTTCATAGAATTCTCGAATATACAAAATCGGATTTATTTACCATTGCTTCCATATTTACTGTAATTTTTTTTACTTTCTGACCACATATATGATCAAAGGAATAAAATAAAAAAAATCGTTTAAATCGGTCGACTCATTTTCGAGTTTATCGATAGATAGATAGATAGATAGATAGATAGATAGATAGATAGATCGATAGATAGATAGATAGATAGATAGATAGATAGATAGATAGATAGATAGATAGATAGATAGATAGAAGATAGAAGATAGAAGATAGAAGATAGAAGATAGAAGAAAAACTCAGTACGGAGCATTCAACATATGAGTTTTTTGGTTTCGTTTTGACGATATCGTACCATGTACCGAATTCAAACAAAGATTTTGACTCAAGTTCTTTACGTCGATTAGAATAATGATCATCAATCAACGATGGACAAAAAATATCGGTAGAGTCCTTTTCGAGTTTCAATATTTCATCGTGTGTCTTCACTTTTCGGTTTCGACCAGCTCTTACATCTAACCACCTGATGGTGGTGTCAGGATAAGTCCCATATAATGAAATTGACAGTAGCGTATCAGCAGCCTCTGGAGTTCCAATTTCTCGGTTGTGAAGACCACGTATGCCTATATTCCACATTTTTTGTCGCACAGTTTTCGTCGATGTGGCGTCCTGGATCACTGTTGTTGATTTTGACGTTTCATACTTCGTTGAATATTTGGTACAATATTGCGTTAAAAGCGCTGAGTCTTCTCCAATAAATTGAATATCCATAGTCCCCTCCCATGCGAGAAAAATGGCAGGATTGTAATCATTGGTATTAGTTTCTTTCTCCGCTCGGGGAAGATCATACAATCTAGATTTAGTTTTTAGTCTTTTTCGAGCAGCGATCGACTTTGCAGGATCATGCAATATAAATGTGTCAGTTACCGTACGTGGAAAACCGAAGCGATATTCGCTGTGCTTTTCCCAGATTTTTCTTTCCGGGACCTCAAGCAATAACTATTGTGTTTATGATTTTGATGCGTTACAACTCTTCGATGTAAAGTCGGTGAAATTTTTGGATCGGGTGTTGTACATGAAACATATGTCATAATAAGATTTGCCACTTCTTCATTAGTGTGTCGACCAATAATAGGCGCATCTTTAACCCATATTAATAAGTGGAAGTGTTGAATGCCGCGTCCTTGATATTCCCTTCGCCACAAGTAGTGCACAAGCTCGCCAATAGGATGACTATCTGATCTTATAAAATCAAGCATGGCATGAAATTTCACGTCAATGAATCGAGATACTGATACTGGATCTGCTGCAATGACTTCTCCATCAGATAATTTGTTCAAAAAAGGAATATTGGTTCGTCGAATATATGATATTAAATCTTGCCAAAGCCATTCTGCGGGAGACAATGTGAAAAACCATGTAGCAGGTCCATAATATCTAGCCATGCACATCAGATTATTTCGAGGTCTTCGCCAGTATTGCTCAGAATCGCGGAGCCGTTCGAAAATGGTATTCATATTGCTTTCTACGTTGCCTTTTCGAATCCCCTCCAAATCGCTTCCAGCTGTGTACTTTTGATGTACCTTTGTAACATTTAGAGTCGCATAGATACCACTGTTCAATTGTCTGAACATAGTATTGTTCAACAAATAAAACAAATATTGCTGATTTACACGAAATCGTGCTGTTCTTGAGCAGAGTCTCATTTTGATATACTCCTGATCTGTAATACGTTCATTACGTTCCTCCCATTGCCCGTTTTCTCCATAGGGATATAAATCGGGAAAACACAGTAAATCCAATTTTTTCATGTTCTATTGCAGTGGAACATCACGAACTTTCTTCATTTGATATAACTTACATGCCGTGACATTAATTCGCTTATCATGCATGGGATAAATTGTATACTGTGCGAAGTGTGATGCAGGGTCCAAAACTTGAGTTACCATGGGAGATGCTTTCAAACCAGGGTCTTTATTTGCTTGAACACATTCGTCGTCGATTTGCACTTCACAATTACATGGAGCTTGTAAATCTGACGCATCTCTGGTTTTAGTTTTCTCATCTAACGATTCAACTTTATTCATATGAAGGAGGAGATCCGCACTTTTAGTATCTTTATTTCCTTCGCTCGTATCATCTATATCTGCGTTTTGAACGTCCTCATCATCTTCAATATTGCTGGCTTCCGCATCAATTGCGTACTCGACGTTATCATCCTTTAACAAATCCAGTAAATTCTGTCCGATTCGGGCAATTCAATATAAGCATATAATGGATTATTACACTGCAACCACCCCAAAGCTCTAAACACTTTCTCCAAATCGACCAGCTTTTGCCAAACCACCTTATTTTTAGAAGGCAGACCCCGAATCAATATATGAAGGTTATTGATGGGATCCGTCGTTGGCGCAATCTTACCGAGTGTTTCCTCTATAGGTACATGGAATGTTTGACCTACCAGCTTCTGGAATCGTTTGGAATGTGGTAAGTTTTTTTTTTTGAACAGTTCCTGTTCGTTGCACCACCTGAAAGACTTTCGCTCTTTGAATCAGAATTCTTTCATAATCATTCAAACTACGTATCTCTTCGGGAACATTACCTACATCATGATTGTTCAATATACAAGTCGGCGGCAACTTATGATTGCGAAATTTTTCTAGGCAATAACTACATACATATTCACTCACACATGATAGTTCTTTTTCCACCAATCTTTGCAAAACATCCCAACAGTTTAATTTAATCGTAGTACGTAACCGGTCAAGCTTTCGGACATAACTCTTAGGATGCAATTTCTGACAAGAAATACAGACAAATTCAGCGGTGCCGCGTTCATTTAAGGCTATAAATGCACTCCTATATTTGCTTTGTATGTCATCTTCATCCACATTCGCGTTCGTACGGCTCTCGAAAGATTGTCCATATTTTTTCATATCATTTGCCACTCCTCGCAATGCGAGCAAATGTTTTATCCTCTAGAGCATTGTCTAAGTCTTTCAATTTTTTCAATGTTTTCTGGAGGTTATATAAAAGTCTTTCAATATTTCTCACTTTTGGAAATGAGAGGCTAATAATTCCACACAACAAAATGGTGACTTGCATGGATTTTTAGTCAGGTAACAGTGAACCGGCTGTCCTTTTTTATCTTCGGAATGTCTCAGAAAACAGCGTTCCAAGAAATCTTGAAACTTGCGTAATTTTGCATGGCTAAACTTTCGAGGTATTCTTTATAATCTTCCAATATTTGATCATTCTGTGGAAGTCGACAGTACTCTCCACATACCCATTGTTTACAATTTCTGCTATTTTTTCTCAAGGGGACGATGTTCATCGCTTGTCCTTTCGAATTCATTTCTATCCTGAACTCCCTCGGAATTCTGAACGTATATATCATTTCACAAAAATATGACTCTGAGGATGCTGTATGCTTCGATCTGACACACAAATTAAGTACTTTTTCTCAGCTGTATTATTATTCACTTGAGTTAGATGATAATCTGCATGCTTTCGCAAATTATCAGATATACGATTCAAATCTTTTAGATATTTCTTTCGTTGTTCCATACACCATTTCATTATCCGTTGAGCTTCTAATTTACTTTCGGCAACACTTTTTTTATCCATTTCGCAAACTTATTCCGTCAATTCTTCTATGCACTGATCTGATAAACATTTTAACGGTATATTCTCCCATGCAATTCTTGTAGATGTGTCTGTTGTAGTCGTTTCGGTTTTATGGACAGAGCAGTTTTCCTTTTCATGTCCCATTTTGTTTTATTTACCTTTTTGATGGAATCTCGAAATTTTACATCGAATTCAATTTTTCTTTTATTTATATTAGGATTATTCTCGGTGGTAAGTCCATCTGAAGATTCTCTTTTGAAGAGACGATTGTCAATGAATGTGCAAGACTTTTCCATTTTAGTGGCTTCATGCCCCATTGGACATATGTTTATGTATGACGATACTGGCTGATTTTGTGCAGAATTCACGGCCGTATTATCGGAGATTGCATGATCAACAAAGGAAGGAGCATCTGCGTTCTTTGACATGATTTCATACGATTTGGCTCTGTGACAACGTTGCCTATATGCCACCAGTTCTTTCTTTCGAA